>JAJIBD010025094.1:0-116279 GCA_021461705.1 Cryptotis parvus
GCATCCCATATGGTCCCCGAGCACCACCAGGAGTAATTCCTGAGTGCAGAGCCAGGAGAAACCCCTGAGCATTGCCGGGTGTGACCCCCAAAACTAAATAAATAAAAGGATAAAGGGCAATCAGTCTTCTTGGAATAATAAAGAGGCAATTTGGACAATTTGTATGGGGATACCTCTATCATCCTTGCCCCCCAAAGTACAGGAAGGAGAGGAAAAGAAACCGTGCAAGGGAAGAGAAGACATAGCAGAGAAGTAATGGGAACAAGTCAGGGAATTCAGGTATATTGGTGGTGTTAGGAACGACAGTGTTAATTATCCAAATCAGAATCAACAGCTGAAATCATGAAACCCAAATTTTAACAACCAAACTTAAAAGGTGTCTGGTAAGAGGTCAGGCTGAGACTAAGTGGGGGTAGGAAAGGAACCTGGGAAGGCTGGTGGAGGGAAGTTGATACTGGTGGTGGAATAGGTGATAAAAGATTGTATATCAAAACCTCAACTGTGAATAATTTGTAACTTGTGGTGCTTTAATAAATAAGATTTGGGGGAAAATAAAATAAGATTTGGGATAAAAACAAAACTTGGAGAAAGATAAAATAAAATATGGTGATGAAATAAAAGATAAAATAAAAAGGCACCTTCCCTCAGAGGTGCCAGGGTGGTGAGGCATACTTCTTGCTCTGTGTTCAGGAGTAACCCACTGGTGGTGCCAGGAATCACATGTGGTATTGCAGTTAACCACATGCAAGGAAAGTACCTTAATTTAATGTATATTGTTAATAGAAAGCAACTCTCTCTGTAGTAAATATACCACTGAACTAAAGATTTTTTGCCATTAAAAGACTTCTGAAAATCTTTTCAAACTCGGAGCATATTGCATTAGGATGGTTAGAAGGAGGAGACACAAGCCAGTCTGGAGGCTGAATTGTGCCAGGCTACCATCTCAGATTCAACTCGAGAAGTTGGGGTGTTATCTACAGATGCAAAAGTAGCTCTGTTTTCAGGAATGGGTTTCATTTTTTCATTTTTGTTGTTGCATTTTGGTCCTTGCTTTGCTGTGCTCAGGGTTACTCCTGACAGAGCTTGGGGGACTGCATGGAATACAAGAATCAAACTCAGGTCAGCTGTGTAAAGCAAAGCAAGTGCTTTACCCAACATCCTATCTATTTCATTTTTATATAAACAAAAGTAGATGAAATAAAGTGGCAAGAGGTCAGGCTGGGACTGGGAGGGGGGTAGGAAAGGGAACCTGGGAACGCTGGTGGAGGGAAGTTGACACTGGTGGTGGGATAGGTGATGATTTCATTTTTATATAAACAAGCCTATTTCATTTTTATACAAACAAAAGTGAATGAAATAAAGTGAAGCTATATTAAATAATGGATGGAATATCACTATCACACTTACCTAAGATTACTGTTTAAAAACCTTTTTAGTTGGGTGTTTTGGCACATGTGGCAGTGCTCAGGCCATAGACCATATGTGGTGCTGAGGATTGAACTGTGTAGACTGTGTGCAAGGCAAGAGCTTTGCCTGCTGAACTATCTCTCTGACCCTAGATTATTATTAACAAAACTAAGGTTCATTGTTTTATTTATAATTTTCTGATAGCATTTGAATCATTTAAGTTTAACATATTTTTTCATACAATACTGTATAACTTTAAGATGTCTAACATGATGATCTGATATGCATGTATATGTATAAAATATGAATACTGTGATAGTGTCTGTCAACTTATCCCCTTTGCATACTTTCCTTGTAGTATGTTTTAATTTAGGCAATTTTCAAATATACCATAAAATATTAATGACTTCTCCTGTACAAATCTTTATACAACAGTATACTGCCGTTAACTCTAGATTATAATTTTTGCAGGCTCTGATTATTTATAAAATGTTATTTCTTGCACATTAATGCTGATTATTGTGGCTTAAATACCAGTATTTATTTTTAAGAAAAGTAATATGAGGTGCTGGAGAGATAGTAAACCAGGTATGGTACTTGCTTTGACATGGTTGATATAGGTTTGATCCTCAGCATTGCACTGATTATAACTGAAGCAACTGTTCAAGCCCTGAGCCTTGCCAAGAGTGATCACAGAGTACAGAGCCAGGAGGATGCCATGCGGACCACCTGGTGTGAACCAAAAAAAAATACAAAATAAAATAATTCAAAATACAAGAAGTAAAGCAATCATGGATATGTATATGATTGCTCAAAGTTATTTAAAATATTTCAAGTTTTTCCTGACATTATCATTTCCACTATCCTATTGTCATGAGTCCTCAACAATTCCACCTTTTGTACACAAGCACCATGATCACAAATCCGCAGGGGAGGAAAAAAACCATTTTATATACTCCACCATGTGTAAAGCCGGATTTATTTATAAGTGCATAAATCATGCATCTGCACCTGCATAAAAATGCTACATTGCAGAAATGATTTCTTCTTGCCAAGATAATGTTTAATAGAGCCAAACTGAGCAAAATTGTGGTGTTTTTTCTTTCTTTCCTGTGTCTGAAGTTTCCCCTTCCTTTGTTTGAGCTTATGTTCCCCAATCACATTAATAATGCTAGCTACCATTTATTAAGCCCCTCTTCTGCACCAGGCATTTAACATGTTATTTGTGAAACTCAAAACGACTCTCATGACATTTATTAGTTTCCATACTTTTTAGATGAGAAAAGTGTAGTTCAAGAAATTGGAGCAACTAGTCATGCCAATAATATCTATGGTTTTATGGCTACTTTATCACTTCACCTTCTAGAAGTTACCATGAAGTGTAATTTGATATAAAATTTGATATATTCCCTTGAGGGTGAATTTCTAAAACAAAACAAAAAAAAACCCACAACAACCAGCCTATACTTATTTTTGAAGTTAATTTCGTCATGAAGAATTGCTAAAAATATTTCTGATTCATATTTAGTACACTTCCTGCTTTTAGAAACTTTTCAAGTATCTTACTTGCTCTTAAGTAAGTCTTACTTTTAAGACCAAGTCTTAAGTTGATCTTACTTTTCAAGACCAACTCTTCATAGTACAATGTATAAATTCATGCCACAGTTCCATGATCAGAAAGTAATATTTTATAATATTTTGCTTTGCAAAAACTCATCAGGCATAGATATCATTAAGTATATTTATGGGACTAGTTATTATTAGAGACATTGCTTTAGTTTTCTCTACTGCCCATTTCCATTCCCTGTTTGAAGACCAATATTTCAGCTTAATTTTTCACATTTTAAGTATTAAATTATTATTTTTATATTTAATTTTGCTTATTTTGAACATATCATTTAAAAAAGAAAGAATTATTTAAGTCCAACCATATGTAATGTTTTAGGACTTGCTGGTCTTAGGGAAAGTAAGTGATCAAACCACTTCCATGATAGCTGACGTTTCTACCTCCAGAAGTCAAGAGAAGAGAGAAGTACAAGGCAAGAAAGGGAAGGTGATTCTTGAGGAGAGGAAGCTACAGTAATTCAGGGTGCATGCAAATGACTACAATTATCAGTGTATTATTATTCTTATTATTTTTTGATTTTTGGGTCACACCTGGCAATACTCAGGGGTTACTCCTGGCTCTGCACTCAGGAAATACTCCTGGTGGTGCTCAGGGGACCATATGGGATGCCGGGTATCAAACCCGAGTTGGCCGCAGAAGCAAGGCAAACACCCTACCCACTGTGCTATCGCTCTGGCCCCTATCAGTGCATTATTATTCACACGATTACATATTTATGTCATCTCATTTTGCCACTGAAATCAATACGCTAGGTCAGTTTCAATTTTTATTTTCAATTTTTATTTTACCTTACTTTTTTTTTCTTTAAACTTAAAGTATGGCTCTCTAAAAGAGTATAATAGACATTCTTAAAAAAACATAATTTTTTAAAAAAAGAAATTAGTGGGGCTAGGGAAATTGCTCAAAGGGCTGGAGGGCACAAATTCTGTGTGTGTGCATGTGTGTGTGTGTGCTCAGGTTTAATTCTTGGTGTTGTATGGCCTCTGTGCACCACTGGAAGTAACCTTTGAGCATCGCTGAATGTTAACCCAAACCAAGAAAATATCACACTTATAGTGATCCATTGTGCATTGTAGACACAACCAATTACAAGATACTAATGCAACATGTTCCTTCCTAATTTTGCTTATATATTTTGTTCAGCAAGCCAACATGAAACTAAAGTAATTCTTCAAACTAAAGATAAGTATTAAACATTTCAATATATAAAATTCTACTGTTTTAAGAAATACTCACTTCCTTTAAATAGAAATTTTAATGAATACTCCGCATTTAAAACATTTCTAAAATGGAAATCTTTTAACAAAATTACTTATTTAACACTGGTGGAGGGATGGGTGCCGAACATGGTATGATTGAAAACCAATCATGAACATCTTTGTAATTGTATATTTTTTTTAAAATTTTTTTATTATACCACCGTGAGACATTGTAATTGTATATCTCAAGGTGGTATGATAATTTTTTTAAAAAGAACTTATTTAAGGTATCCTCATCTACTGCTGGTGAGAATTTTGACTGGCCTAGCCTTTTGGAAAAACTATATGGAAATTTCTTTAAAAAAAAAACTAAGAATTGAGCTCCCGTAGAATACAAAACTTTTACTTCTTGGTATCTGTGCCAAGTGTCCGAAAATTAAACAGAAAAGGTATCTATACTCCGATGTGCATTTCAGCACTATTAACAATAGCCTAAATCTGGAAACAACTCAAGTGACTAAAAGCAGATGACTCTATAAAACTATGACACATAGAAACACAATGGAATACTAAGAAAAAGACAAAATTATGCAATGTTCTGCTATGTGGTCGGATTTAGATAGTATAGTGCTGAGTGAAGTTAGTCAGAGGAGAGGAACAGATAATCATGTCCCTCATATGTGATATATAAAGAAACATAGGAAGGAAACAAATACTCAAAGACAACAGAAACTGAGAACTGGTCTTTAGTAAGAATCTTATTACTGTAGGGGGATGATTGTGGAGGGAAATAGGTACTCTGGTATAGCATGTGGTGTTTGACTGTTTATGTATAAACCCTGTTATCAATATTGTAAAACATGGGGTCTAAAAATGCATTTGAAAAGAAAAGGATATATTTAAAATATGTCACCAAGTTTTATATGCATCTATTTTAACCTTTAACATTTTAACAATTACAAAGATGCATTCAAAATATTTTATGGGAAACAAGATGATATTGTTAAAAAGTATTCTGAAATTTAAATCAAGAAAACAGATTTTTAGTTTCTATTTGCCAATAACTGACCATGTACACTGCAGCAAATCACCTCAGTGACCTGGGTTTTAGTTTTCTATGAAATAATGTGGTAAATTACACAATTTTTAGGCCTTCCGCTCTAATATTGCAATGAGAGCTGAAATTTTTCCCAAACATGCAGAAAATCACAATGCTGAAGAATGACGGAGAAAGGCCTTAAAATATTATTTATCTATAAACTTTAGGAATTGAATAACTTCACTGTGTGTGGTTTTTGACAGATTGCTATTTGTTTAATGTGACTTTTTTCTTGCTTCAGAGAAATGGAACTTTAAATTACAAATCATAATCCTTATTATTTCACTTTTTATAACTGCATTAAACAGTTTACAAATGAGATTAGTGCATATTTGAGAAAGAAATTTGCAGGTTAACCTTCTTGATATTAGTTAATTGCAACCTTCTGTGAGTCTATAGTAACTTTTATTTCCAGGGTTAGAGCCAGTTTTTTGCATTAGTTCTTCCAAAGGGACCACATGTCAAATATCCTTGGAACAGGGTACAATTTAAATTACTGGTGGTCTACTAGTTATTCTCTGTCTAAGAGAACAAACACCAGATGTATTATAGACAGACTTTAAAGGGAATAATAAAGAGAATCAGGGAGAATGGTTTATTTCTCAAAATGTAGGATTCACCCATTGTTGCTTGATTAATAATCTTTTCTGAAAGAATCTGATTCATATTTATCACCACTTTCTTTGAGCTATCCCATGTATGAAGACTGCACAAAAGCAACCTCATATAAGCAGGGTATAATTCACTTTTCATCCTTAGCCAGTGATTAGGAATTTCCATGCTTGATTTAAAGAGCGGAATTGATGATGTACAGTGTGTCAAGACTTCTACATAAGGTTACTTGATAAATACACTGGTTTGCTTGAAAACCAAAATGTTTACTAAGTCAAGTAACAATTTAGAGTAACTGTCTACAAAGTTAGTCTGCTAATTTCGGTGAAATAATTTTTTAAAGTCAAACAACTTTTCTATAAGACAAATTTTTTTAAAGATTTTCAGTCTTTCTTCTTTATAATCCTTTCCCCATTTTCCTTCTCGATCTCCAACCTCCAGCACTGCTTTCAGAGTGACATTGACACTCAGCATAGCTATTAAACATGATTTTGCTAACTGCTCAATGAGGCCTGGTGTGAATTGAATCCCCACCATCGCCAGCTGTGCAAAGCCTTTGATCTTTATTTACATTTTGATTTCATGTTTTGGTGCTGGTGGAAATTTTCTAACCTAGCCTGTTTAAATGGAGTGAAAAATCTGTACAAAGATCTTTTGCCGTTGTCTAATTAGAAGAACTATGTTATTAACTTTTTCAGATAGGGTTATAACAGAGTGAAATATATGACTACCATTTACTTCTTTAAGCAAGTAAAGAAATATATACGCTGTTTTAAAGGAAATATATTTACTATTGAGCTTTGCATATCTGTGATCAGCATTACTTTTTATTGACGTGATTTAAATAAGATTCTAACCATTTGTATGATCTTAATTCACCAAATAATTGTTTTATATAATTCATGTAAACAATGCTGCATTATCATATAACAATAAATGAAATTATTTAAGCTATTTTAAGGAGAAATGAATCAATTATAAAAATTAATTTAAAGTATTATTTGCATACTCATATTTTAAAGTTCTTTTATATTTAAAGTAGGGATTATTGAGAATCTGGGTTTTTTTTGTTTTCTGGGTCATATTGACAATGCAGGGGTTACTCGTGGCTTTGCACTCAGGAGTTACTAATGGCAGTTTCAGTGGACATTATGAGATGCAGGGGATTCAATTCAGGTCACCCGCATGCAAGGCAAAGGCCCTACCCTCTGTACTATTGCTACTACCCCTATACAAAGAATCTTATAATTATGACTAAGAATGTTATCATAAGTGTGGAAAATTTTAATGTACTAGTTCATTTAATTTAGTTATATATATATATTTACTTTACATGGGATTAAAAATTATATGGAGCTAAAGAATAGAAGTAAATCATATCACTATTACTAAATGCATTTTATGACAAAGAAATTATAGTGTTTAATCTGATTTTTGACAGCAAGAGTATTGTATGGGGAGCACTGTACAAGATATAGCTCAAGGCAGCTCATAACTTACTGCTCAAGGTACCATGAGTTGCTGGGGAGTGACTCTAAGTGTAGTGTATACAAAGCATGCATTCTTGCCTGTTGGGGTCTGTCTCTAATTTTTAACCTGCTTTGAGTGCAAAGTTGGGATATTTGGTACAGAAAATGGTACATTTGGTACAGAATTATAATAATAAATCTAGACTCAACTAAATTTATTTATTTATTTATTTATTTATTTATTTATTTATTTTTTTTTGGGTCACACCCGCGATGCTCAGGGGTTACTCCTGGCTCTGCACTCAGGAATTACTCCTGGAGTTGCTCAGGGGACCATATGGGATGCCGGGGATCGAACCTGGCCGGCATGGGCCGGCCGCGTGCAAGGCCAATGCCCTACCCACTGGGCTATCGCCTCCAGTCCCTCAACTAAATTTATAGTACCTGTTCTCATTGAATAGAATAGCTTTAATGAAATAACTTTAATAATTAGATCTAGGGGCCAGAGTGATAGCACAGCGGGTAGGGTGTTTGCCTTGCACATGGCCAACCCGGGTTCAATTCCCTAGAATTCCATATGGTCCACTGAGCACTGCCAGGAGTAAATCCTGAGTGCAGAGCCAGGAGTAACCCCCTGAGCATTGCCAGGTCTGACCCAAAAAAAGGGAAAAAAATAAATAAATAAAATAATGATTATCTGAACTTAATTATTTGTCACCAAAGTTTACGAAGAAAAATGTTTCATGTACTTTGATATTATTATATGGAATCTTCATTAACATTTTAAGTGAAATATGGAGTTGGATATTAGCCTAATAGAGGGACCATAAATTGTACATGGGGTAAGACACTTACCTTGCATGCGGATGTATCAGTTGTGACCTTGGTTTGAATCTCTAGCACATGGTCACCTGAGCACTGCCAGTGATCACAGAATCAGGAAAACCTTTGAGCATTGATGTGAGGCTCACTCCTCCCTCACAAACAAAAAAAAACTAAATGATATAATTCAAATATATTTACAGGTCTTTTGGGAATGCCATTCCCATGAGAATTCAAAGTTATTGGTTCTCTTCCCATTATTTCTTAGTACCAAGAGTAACACATGTGTTTACAAAAGCCAATTAGTCCCAAGGATTTTCTTTTTTCTTATCATTTGTTTTCTATTCATATTATCTCTGAGATAGATATAACTGTCATTTTCAGATAAGGAAATAGAAATCAAACAGTGAAAGCCATGCATATTATGAACATTGTTAGCATATTTTTTAGAACTGATATATATATACATATATATGATCTATATATATACATATATATCAGTTCTAAAAAATATGCTAACAATGTTCATAATATGCATGGTTTAACCACTGTTTGATTTTTTCTTACACTCCATCAACCCAGGTTCCACCAGGAGTAATCCCTAAGTGTAGAGCCAGGAGTAACCCCTGAGCATTGTCGGGTGTGACTCAAAAAGCCAAATAAGGGGCAGGAGTGATAGCACATTGGGTATGGCATTTGCCCTGTATGTGGGTTGACCCGAATTTGATCCCCAACATCCCATATAGTCCCTCAAGCAACTGCCAGAAGTAATTTGAGTGCAGAGCCAGGAGTAACCCCCGATTATTGCTGGGTGTGACCCCCTCCGGTCCGAAGGCATGGCGGGTTCTAGCCCTGGCATGCCACCCCAGCAGAGCCTCACAACAAGCCAGACCACCCTCCCCTACTCCATGGGGCCTGCTATTTTCCACATCCGGACTTCCCTCTTGTCACAACTCCATCGAGCAGACCAGACTATCACAGCCCAGCCCGCGAGGCCGCTAGCAGCCACGCGGGTTCATCAATAAATGCTTTATTTAGAGGTGACTACAACAGTATGCCACCCGCATGGCAAGTCTGGCAAGCTGCTCGTGTAGTATTTTATATGCCAAATACCAGTAACATTTATATTAGGTCATTCCCATGACCTAATATAATGGTTTGAGGCTCTTTATGTTCCTGGAGCAAGCGGATGCCTTTGGGTTCTACTAGCATGAGACAGGACATATGGAGATATTACTGGTGCCCGCTCTAGCAAATAGATGATTAACGGGAAGATAGTGATAATATATATATATATATATATATATCGCAATCTTTCCTTTATTTATGTCCATCTTTGCCTATTTCTGGCTCTGTTTTCAGAAATGACCCAATGTGGTGCTCAGGTGACATATGTAGTGCCTGACACTGAACCAGGGTCTGATAGGTGCAAACCAATTGCCTTACCTTTATACTATATCTCTGGCCCTGGACATAGTTTTTAATGGAAGAAACTTAGAGTTCTATAGGTCTAAACATCAAGTAGTAGTACAAAGCTTTTCAAATTTTACTTTTTATTTATGAATGTTTTATCATTTTCAACATTCATATTTTTGCATTTACTATGTGCCTCAAGCTTAAAGTATATTAATAAGACTTATTAATAAATTAATCACTTGATCACTTGAATCCCATTATTCATCGATTTGCTCAAGCAGGCGCCAGTAACATTTCCATTGGACCCTATCACGTGCCAGTGTAGCCCAACTGCATCTGGTTGATACAGGAATATGAGGAGCCTCAAACCATTCCTTCAGGTTCTTGAAAAGGAAGTCTGACCATCTTGTAGGTGGGCGGCCACGTGATCTTTTGACATCCCGTGGGATCCAGTCGGTAATGGCTCTAGTCCAGCGGTTGTCTCCAAATCGCATTACATGTCCAGCCCATCTGATTTTCGATGCCTTGGCAAACAAGACAGCGCCCCTGATTCTGGAATTGCAACGGAGGTCAGAACTCCGGATTCCTTCTCTCACCTGAGTGAGGCATGATATTTCAAGCATAGCTCTTTCGATTCCTCTCTGGGAGACCCGAATAGCATTCTCATCCTGCTTTCGTAGGGCCCAGGTCTCTGAGGCGTATGTTAATGCAGGGAGAACGGTGGAGTCAAAGAGATGTGCCCAGAGCCGAGGTACTTTGTCCTTTTTAGCTATTTCTTCGATGCCTTTGAAGGCATTCCATGCTGCTCTCTTCCTCCTGCACAGCTCAGGTTTTAGGTCGTTGATCATGTTGATTTCTCGACCTAGGTACAAATAACTGCTGCATTCAGAGATGTTTGTTCCATTGAGAGTGAATGGGGCCTCTGGAACTAGTTCATTCTTCATAAACATGGTTTTCTTTTAGATTCAGCTGTAGACCTATCTTTCCACATTCTCGGTCGAAGTTAGCCAGCATTTGTGCTGCTTGGCTAATGTTTGGTGTTATTAGAATGATGTCATCAGCGAAGCGGAGGTGGTGTAGTTGCCGACCATCTATCTTCACTCCCATTCCTTCCCATTCTAATTGTTGCATGATGTTCTCGAGGGTGGCGCTGAAGAGTTTTGGTGAAATGGTATCACCCTGTCGAACCCCTCTTTTCACATTAATGATCACTTCTTTGTAGAATGGTGAGATCCTGGTGGTGAATTCATAATACAGCTCACGAAGGATATCGATGTATTCGGGTTTGAACACCCTGTTTGGCTAAGGCTTTGATGACTGCTTCAGTCTCCACAGAATCAAAGGCTTTCTGTAAATCAATGAACGTGAGACACAGTGGCATTTTGTACTCCCTACAAACCTCAATGAGCTTGGTTACTGTGTGGATATGGTCGATTGTGCTGAATCCTTTCCGGAAGCCTGCTTGCTTGCATGGTTTTCCTTCATCTAGTGTTCTGCTAATCCTGTTCAGGATGACTCGTGTAAACAGCTTGTAGATGACAGACAACAGACAGATGGGGGCGATAGTTGCCGATGTCGTGAATGTCTCCCCTTCTTGAACAGTAGAACTGTCCTACTGGTTTTCCATTGGGAGGGTACCTTGCATTCGGACAGGTAGCGTGTGAAGAGCCGAGCTAGTGTTTTGATGAGTACCGACAGCAGATTCTTCAGGTGTTTGGGTCTGACTTTGTCTGGGCCTGGTGCTGTTCCCTTCTTTACTGACAAGATGGCATGTTGGATTTCAGAAGGAAGAATGTTGGGAATGACATCCATCCTGTGGAATTTGGTATGTGGGCAGGTGGATGAGGCTGTCAAAGAGATTTGAGTAAAAGTCCTGGATAATCTTCTCCATTGCCTTTCTGGAAGATATGATAGATCCATCAGGGCGCCGGAGGGCATTCAACTTGCTCTTATAGTTGGTGAAGGACAGGCAGGCGGTGTGAATGCTTTTCCCCGGTTTCTGCTGCATCTTCCAGTATTTCTGCTCTTCTGTATTTGAGGTCTTCTTTTACGCTTCTCTGTACCATTTAACAAGCTTGGATGTTAGCATTTGGTCTCCTGAGGCTCGCGCCTTGCCACGTTGGCGAATGAGCTCAAGAGTTTCTGAAGACAGGCGCCCTTTTGTGTCTTTCTCTCTCTCAGCATTCTTCGCACAATCATGGAGGTGCTGAACCAGTCGGTTGTATTCTTCATAGATGTTGTGATGTCGTCGCCAATGATGGTATCTTGCCATGTTGCTGCAATGGTGCCAAAGAGTTCCCAGTTGGTGGTCGTTCTGGGAGTTTGCTTCTTAAACTTTGCAGTCTTTTTTCCCGTTGCGGGAAGTAGAATTTTGCACGAAGGAGACGGTGGTCTGATCCTGTTTAGAATTTGGGGACGACAGCTACATCGGTAGACAAAACCCTCGATTGAAGATGATGTGGTCAATTTCATTGTGAAACTGTCCGCCAGGAGATTCCCATGTCCAACGTTTCGCTTCAGCCTTCTGGAACTGTGAGTTCCCATGAATTGTCTTGGTGGACATGATGAACTCAGATAGTCTCTCACCCTGTTCGCTCCATTCTAGGCCATGGGTCCCGATGTGGAGTTCTTCAGCCGATCTTCTTGATCTTATCTTGGCATTAAAATCACCGACTATGATCTTGTAGAAGGTGTGATCTTTTTTATAGAACTCCTCCAATTCTATGTAGAATTTCTCATTTTCATCTTCTTTGTATGTGGATGTTGGTGCGTAGACAATGAAGATAGAAATTGCTGGCAATGGGCCACATCTCTTCAAGTGTAATCGTCCTATTCGGTTTGTAAAGCATTCAAATGAATCATTGTTGACAGCCATGTTCATGTTGACAAGGACACCAATGCCACCAACACCTCTTTCCTTGCATGTTCCAAGGAACAGTTCTTCTCTGGTGTCAAATACAGCATGATGCAACTGACGCCTCCTCTTCTTATTCAGACCAATGATGTCGTACTTGATCTTTTGTGCTTGCACCATCAGATCCTCAATATATGCTTTCAATGCCAGCGCTACGTGCATTAAAAGTACAGACAGTGATTTTAGTCCTTCTTCTTTTTGTCAGCCTAGGATGGCCATGAAATTTTATCAGGCACTGCTTGTTTGCCTTTCTTACTGCTGCCATATTAAGGGCTCTTTCGGGTCAGGAAAATAAACATTTCTGTTACTGGATTTGGCATATCGAGCACGTATCGGACAGCTTGCCAGGCTCTGCCATGCGGGGTGCTTTATTCTCATTACTTTGTGGGGCTCTCTCAGAGGGGTGGGTAGAATATTTACAGTAATTTGGAGGTAAATCGCCTGCCAAGCAACGGGAAAGCTGGTTTCTGCTCTGCTGGGTGTACCTGTGTCTTAGGCTCAAGCATTCCTGGGCTTGAAATACTCTCCTCTGAAGGGCGGGTCTCTGTGTGGTGGGTCCTTGTAGGCTGGGTTTCTGACAAGCCAGGCTGGAGACTGGATTAATCTGCAGTCTGGAGACTGGATTAATCTGCTGGGTGGTGATCTTACCAGCTGCAGAGTGTGGATTGTGAAGATCGCTGCTGGCATGGTGTGGGGGTTTCTCTGGGCTCCTCCGAGGCTCCATCGGGATGGTGGACTCCGGGTCGGAAGTGCTCTCGTGGTCCATGGAATGCAGGGGGTTCAACGGGGAAAGCTGGTTTCTGCTCTGCCGGGTGTACCTGTGTGTCTTTATTAATAAATTAATAAAGACTAATAAAGTTGTGTATCTCAAATATATAAGACATGACATGAGAAAGTTAGGCAAAATATGTGACAGAAGCTGGGGGAATGGCTCAGTCTTGCTTTGAAGTATGAGACCATGAGTTTGATCTCTGGTCTCATAGGCCATATGCTCAGACAGCCATCACAGCATCTTTGTGCTCTTGGACCCCAGAGCACAATGAATGTGCAGTGTACAATGAATAGTCAGATGTGTGCAGCATTTTAACTCTCATGTGACATCCCCGTGAGCACTGTGGTAAAATTATAAGCTCTACAAACAAATATGCATGTAGCACAGCCATTATGTGTATGACAGCACAACAATATCAATACCAACAAAGGGGAAGAAAAGGGGGAAAAAAATCAGCCAATAGCTACGACATTGTAGAAATCATGAGGATTAAGTACTTCTAGTCTGGAAGGCAGAGAAGACAATTTAGTATAAATGCTGAGTTCACTTGATCACTTGATCACTTGACATCCCGTTATTGATCGATTTGCTCAAACGCACACCAGTAATATTTCCATTTGACCCTATCAAGTGCCAGTGTAGCCCAATGGCATCTGCTTGCTTCAGGATTATGAAGACCCATTCTTTCAGGGTCTTGATGAAGAAGTCTGACTATCTTGTAGGTAGGCAGCCACATGATTTTTTGAAGTCCAGTGGGATCCAGTCTATAACGGCTCCAATCCAGCAGTTGTCTCCAAATTGCATTACATATCCAACCCATCTGATTTTCGATGGCTCAGCAAATGAGACAGTGTTCCTGACTCTGGATCATTGACGGAGATCAGATCTCCCAGAACTCCAAATTCCTCTCACTTGAGTGAGGCATGATATTCCAAACATAACTCTTTCAATTCCTCTTTGGGAGACCCAACTAGTGTTTTCATCCTGCTTTCGTAGGGGCCGAGGTCTCTGTGGCATATGTTAATGCAGGGAGAATGGTGGAGTTGAAGAGATGTGCCCAGAGACGGAGGTTCTTTTTTTATAAAATAAAAATATCATGAATGTACTGATCACAACCGGAGTGATAGCCCAGTGGGTAGGGCGCTTGCCTTGCACGCGGCCGGCCGTGCCAGCCCAGGTTCGATACCCGGCATCCCATATGCTCCCCGAGCACCGCCAGGAGTAATTCCTGAGTACAGAGCCAGGAGAAACCCTGAGCATTGCTGGGTGTGACCAAAAAAGCAAAAAAAAAAAAATGGAATGTACTGATCAAACTGGAAAAATTATAATTCATGCAGAGTTGCTACATTTTGGACACATATATAATTATATAATGTTCAAGGTACATTTATAAGGTTTTCCAGTAATTCTGATATAAAAAAGATATTTGTTTGTATATTTTGGGCCCCATGATCTGCAACAGGGTTGCCAACTACTGACCATCTCTGTGATACTCTGAAATTTTAAGACATCTGAGGAGAATGTGTCATTTTTCTCCCCATATTCTCATTATCTCACCTTAGGTGTTGATATTTCTTTAAAAACAGTTATTTTAGGGGCTGGAGCGATAGCTCAGCAGGTAGGGCATTTGCCTTTGACGCGGCCGGCCTGTGCCGGCCTGGGTTTGATCCCTGGCATCCCATATGGTCCCCTGAGCACCGCCAGGAGTGATTCCCTGAGTGCAGAGCCAGGAGTAACCCCTGAGCATTGCCGGGTGTGGCCCAAAAAAGCAAAAAAAAAAAAAAAAAAAACAGTTATTTTAGTCATCTGTGGGCAACGTCTTTGCAGTTTAGAAGACCCCAAATTTATGATTTTTCCCAAGTGGATTTTAGTTCTTTTCTTTTTTATCATCACTATTTTGCTTTGTTGCCCCTTTTTTGTATTATTCTAATACTTTTCTGGATGTCTACATTGTTTGCATCATTGTTCTCAAATTTATCCTACACCAGAATGATCTTGGAAGTGTAATTTATTCTTTTCTTTAATGACTTTCTTGACTCTGGGACAATAAACCCCTTTTAGCACCATTCTAATCAAAATCATTTGTCTCCAGGCCAGAGAGAGAGAGAAAGAGAGGGGGCGGGCAGTACAGAGGGGTGAGTTTCTTGCCTTGCACATGGTTGATCCCAGTTACATCCCGAATCTTATTACTGCTGGGAGTGATACCTGATTGCTGGTCCTGAGTAAGCCCTGTAATGAGAAGGGGCATACGAATGTGTAAAACACTGGAGTAAGAATGAAGACATTTGAGTTTTAGTATCATTTTATTCTAAAGTAACAGGACCTGACAACTTTTTAACCTCCTTATACTACAGTTGTAACCGGCTCTCCCTGTGCCCAGCTGATCGCGAGGTGCCCAGGAGGGAAGACGGGTTCTAGCCCTGGCCCTCCACCGCAGCAGAGACTAACAAGAAGCTAGAGGACCCCCCCACACCATGAGGGCCACCATTTTCTACATCCAGACTCTCCTCTCGTCAGAGCTCCACCCAGCAGAAGAGCTATTCACAGCTCGGCTTGTCACAGACCCACCCTGCTGCAGTCTTTTTCAAGCCCAGCCCAGGTATGCTGATCCAGAGACTCACATACACACGGCAGAGCTGCTACTGGCCTCTCCCTGTGCCCAGCTGATCACGAGGTGCCTGGGAGGAAGGTGGATTCTAGCCCTGGCCTGCCACCCCAGCAGAGCCTCACAAGAAGCTAAAGGACTCCCCACACCATGAGGGCCGCCATTTCCCACATCTGAACTCCCCTCTCATCAGAGCTCGACCCAGCAGAAGAGCTGATCACAGCCTGGCTCACGCTGCCCAAAGCAGCCACAAGGTTCATCAATAAATGCTAAAGATTAGAGGTGACTACAAGAGTATCCCACCCGCACGGCAGAGACTGGCAAGCTACCCCCTGTCATATTTGATATACCAAATACCAGTAACAATTGTAAACCTCATTCCCATCACCTGATGGAGTGGTTTGAGGCTCTTTATGCTAGCTCTGGAGCTAGCATATGTCCTTGGGCTACAATAGCATGTGACAAGATGTATGGAGATGTTACTGGTGCCTGCTTGAGCAAATCGATGGTCAATGGGAAGACGAGTGATGCAACTGACAAGTGATGCTACAGTTGTGACTATTGAAAATGATAAGAAAATAAGTAATCTATGCACATATAGTTCTAGTGATGAAATCCTTTACATATGTCTAATATTTAATAGAATTATTTACTTTTCATTTAAAATGAAGAAATATGTGGTCAGAGATAGTACATGAAGGTGCTTGCTTCCATCATGTGGACTCTGATTCTATCCCTGGCACCATTATATTCTAGTAGATGATCCCCAAGCACCAACAGTGTTCATTTCTGAGCATAGAGCCAGGAATAGCCTCTGAACAATGTTGGGTATGGTCTCAAGAGGCTCCCAAATGGATAACAAATAAGAAATTAAGTAGAGATTTAACACAGAGGTAAAGGCATGTGATGTACATGCAAACAAACTTGTTTTAATCCATAGAATCACATAGTTTTATGAGCACCTCTGGGAACAATCCTACAACCACTGAGTAAGAGGTAGTCACGAAATGTGGCTGGATATGGTCCAAAAAATAAAAAAGAAGGAAAGAAAGAAAACAGAGAAAGAAAGAAAGAACAGAAAAAGGAAGGAAGGAAGGAAGGAAGGAAGGAAGGAAGGAAGGAAGGAAGGAAGGAAGGAAGGAAGGAAGGAAGAAAGAAAGGAAGGAAGGAAGGAAGGAAGGAAAGAAAGAAAGAAAGAAAAGAAAGAAAGAAGGAAGGAAGGAAAGAAGGAAGGAAGGAAGGAAGGAAGAAAGAAAGAAAGAAAGAAAGAAAGAAAGAAAGAAAGAAAGAAAAGAAAGAAAGAAAGAAAGAAAGAAAGAAAGAAAGAAAGAAAGAAAGAAAGAAAGAAAGAAAGAAAGAAAGAAAGAAGGAAGGAAGGAAGGAAGGATGAAAGAAAATAAGAATAAAGGAAGGGAGGGAGGGAAGGGGGAAAGAAGGCAAGAAAGGAAGAGAGGAAAAAAAGGAAGGAAAAAAATGAAGGAAGGAAGGAAGGAAGGAAGGAAGGAAGGAAGGAAGGAAGGAAGGAAGGAAGGAAGGAAGGAAGGAAGGAAGGAAGGAAGGAAGGAAGGAAGGAAAAGTCCTTAATAAACTATCAGTAATGCCAAGTGTTATGATGAAGATTCCATATTAAACTACCTAGAGTAGTGACTGCTTGGGACAGACATAGAGACGAAGGCAGCTGGACCACATCACTCTCTGCTCATCCAACATAACATGGGTGAACAAGGATTTCCAAAGCAACGCTTTCTTGCTAATGTCTTATTTCCCTCCATTCCCCATTGTTTAGTCTAATATACTTTCTGCTTAGCCAGTTCCATTCAGGATTTTCAAATTCCCTCCCATTTGGCGTTAGCAATGCATTCTTGTGAATGGGTGATATTCTGAAAAGTTTCCATTTTTCTCCTTGGGAAAAAAAAGTGGAACATAGACCTATTTTAATATTTATTTACCATGATTGTACTTACTAAGACTTTTCAGAGAAAATAAGTATTTTATTGATAAAATACTATATTTTATTGAGTCCTTACTGTATCTTAGATGCTGTAATAAGCCCTGCATATTATTTTATTTCAGGCTTACAACAACCTTATAGAATATTCTAGTATTTTTATTATTTTATAGATGAGAGAATAAAATATAAACATCTCCAAATAGCTTGTCTATCAGTCCTACTACTGACTCCAAAGACTAGGCACTTGTATAGTAAGTATTCAAGTGATATAGCTATTTTTCTCCTAGTTTTATTCCTTCCTGAGATTCTAAGAAATTACCAAAAAGTTATATAAGTAAATAATTTCCAATTGTATACAGATAAATGTAGATTTGAAATCTTTAGGCAGTTTTGCCTTAAAAACAAAATCAAGAATTAGTGGAAGAAAACTGGAGTGGAAGAACAAGTTGAGAAGAAAAGGAGGAGGTATTGCAAGGACATTAGGGTAAAACAGCCTGACCTTTTTTCAAAAGGACAAAGCACCAACAACCCACCGAGATTCATGATTTTATAGCCCAGACTTCAAAATGCTTTTCCTTCAAAAGTCTCTAAACGCTTAAAGTCAAAAAAAGTAATGCCTTGCTTGCATCACCTTTAATTTTTCGGCTCTCTGGTGGACATGTAATAGGTACATTCTGGCAGACAGATAATAAGCTTATTCTGCCAGTAGAAATTTTACATTGCCTCAATTACTTCTCTGGGAAAGTTACTATCCATCATGACCCGTATCTTTTACAGGCTCACCATTTAAAACAAATGGTTTTAATAGCATCACTTTTTTGGCTTTTCCTTACCATATGCAGCAATAGGTGGCTAGTAAGTGAATAATTTAAAAAAAATTGAAAGTGGTAAATCTGCTGTAAATTTAGCAGGGTTTCCTGCTTTCCCATTCCCCATGTTCAAGATTCCTAAATTTTCAAAGTTTTGTTTTCACTATTGTCTTTATTCCCCACATTAGATCTGAAAATAAAGAGATGTTGAGTACTGGATCTCTTTCTCCTTGGTTGTAATTATTTCCTCCAATCAGGATGTAGTTTCAAGGGTGGCCAACACTGTCAATCACTTCCCACTCTCCTTTGAAACTCCTTGATTATGGGAAAGTGCTTTGCATGTAATCATTTCAATTACTCAGTAAAACTTCCTGTGTTCCTTCTGTTGTGTTTGGAATTTGTGTTTTTAAAGAGACTTTTGCTAGTTTCCCCTTACATTCTTTGAAAATTATACTTGGAAGGAATCTAACAAAAGATTTTTTTTCTTTAGTATGACCACACATCAAGTTCTCTAAAATCATTTATCTAGCCTAGGGAGTCCGGTAGAATGGCAGAGACAATATGTATGCAAAGACATCAGAATGAGGAACTTTTTTTTTTCCCTAAACAGAGGGTTAATCCAAAACTGCAGATTCCAGCGAGATCGCAAGCTGGGAACTTGGTAGCAGGCTGCTGCATTTGAAACCATTCATTTGGTCAGAAATTCCTCTGGCATGGAATTCTGGGGTTGCTTTATGGGCGTACACACTTTTCTGGCCTCGAACTTTTATTTTTTTTAAAGGAAAAGCTAAAACAAAACAAAAATAAATAAAGCAATCACAGCAAAAAGACCCTCTTTATCTAGACCTCCCAGTGCAACAAATAATAGCTTCAAAAAAAGAGATTCTCTCTTGATCTTTGAGCACTATGACCTGCTCTATGATACTGTAGTCACTGCTGGCAGAGTCTGCAAGGGAGGCTGCCAGGTTCCTGATCATGGGTGGCTTAGAGTTTGCAGGACTAGGCGAGGACTCCCCTCCCATTTGGCTCAGTGATTGCAATCCTTTTAGAGTAACCAGTCACGCCAACCACAGGATACCAGGAGTCAGAGATTTCTCCATGTGAACATCTACATCCTTAGAAACTCTATGATGAGCCATTGCTGAACACTGGACAGTTTCACATTCAATTATTTACTTCCCCCCTATTTGAAAATTCTCTTAAGACTATATTGATACCATGGGAAAATAAACTCTTGCATTTATTAAGCATTTACTATTTTATAGAAATTGTGCTAGACTGGTGGTTATGGGGGGGGGAATAAGACCTGACTTTGGACTCCTGGATATCCTTCATAGCAAGGAATGCAGTCATTGAAGAATTCTCCTTATACCTTTATTGAACTCACATAGCTATTTCCAAAGGACTATTTTCAATAAAGAAAATATCAACATACATTTGAATTGTCAAATGACAATTTCTTCACCTATAACCTTGTATAGACACAATCTTTAACTCCATGATCTGAAGTCCCAATATCAAGTTTCCTTGATATGGGGAGCAAAAGATAGAAGTCTAATTTTTTTTTTCTTTTTTGCTTTTTTTGGGTCACACCCAGCAGTGCTCAGGGGTTACTCCTGGCTCTGCACTCAGGAATTACTCCTGGCGGTGCTCCGGGGACCATATGGGATGCCGGGAATCGAACCCAGGCCGGCATGGGCCGGCCGCGTGCAAGGCAAACGCCCTACCCGCTGGGCTATCGCTCCGGCCCCAGAAGTCTAAAATTTTTATTTATACCCAAGATTTAGGGGAAAAGGATGGGCTATGAGATGGGATATTGTTTAGATGGTAACAAAGAAAGCACAAGGGAAAGAAAACTATCTGACAAATTATTTAATCAATTGTTCAGTATGCTTTTCTATACTGTATAGTAATTCCTTTAGTTCAACAATCAAAATGGATTTATTTTAACATTCACTAAAGATTTATCTTAGATTCTGCTTTTGCTATTATACTCATATTTTTATAATTGCTTTATAAAGTAAATCATATCATAGAGTCACTATATATGTATCCATGTATTATATATACATATATAAATATATACAAGGAAACCAATATTAATATAAATGTTCACATTCCTACAATCAGAGCTAATATGGAGAGTTCTGACTTAATTTGTGTATATGTGCCTCTCTCAATAACTAAGGCTAATTTCAATAGTAGTGTGTATAACTATTACCTCAGTCTTATAGATGAGAAATTGTTCTAAGGAAGTCATGTAAGTGGTCTAAACAGGAACATTTAGGAAAGTATAAGGAATCAGATGAGAGAGAATCTCAAAAGAATGGTGACTGAAGTTTCCTGAAAAAGAAAGAATATGGGTCTTGCTTACCCCAACTCTGATACTGATGATATGCAAAATGGCAATAGCTCCAAAACATTTTTAAAAGTTAAAAGGCTTAGCAAGTTTAAAGAGGGTGTTTATATGATGTTCTGTTAACCTAAGAGCTGACTTCTAAATATTTCTTAAGATGACCAGAAGGCAACTGGAGATAATTAGCAGGCTAGGTCAGGTGACAGACTTATTAGGAATTACAAGTTTAAACACTTGCTTTCAGCTTTGAAGTTTAAACTTTTGAATACTTTAAATTTTAAACATGTTGCCGCTTCTCTGTTTATAATTCCCTGCCCCAGATTTTTCAAATTATTTTTAAAAAATCTCTTCCACTTATTCTTCTCTAGTTTAATCCAAATTTCCCATCCCTACCTACCCAACCACTCTAACACATCACCATGCTGTATGTATTTCATAGTAATTTTGATTGGTTGAAATCATCTTCATAATTATTGAATTGTTTACTGTCTTTTCACATAAAAACACTACCCCAAATGTCCAAGGACCAGTGCCTATCTCACAGACATCATATCTTTAAACACTGTAATAGTGTGTGTTCAGAGCCTAAGATATAACTGGCAGAAGTTATGCAGAGAACAACCAGTGCTGGCATGGATATGGGGAGAAAAAGGACTTACTCACTGTTGGTAGGAGTGTCGACTGGTACAACTCTTCTGGAAAACAATATGGACATTCCTCTACAAACTTGACATTGAGCTCCTATTTGATCCAGCCATAAAACTCTTTGGAATATACCCTGGAGACCCAAAAAAATCATAGCAGAAACACAATCTGCACTTCTATATTCATAGCAGCACTATGCATAATAACCAGAAACTGGAAACAACCCTAGTGCCCGAGAACTGAAGTCTGGATAGAGAAACTATAATCATGGTACATTTATGCAATGGAATATTCTGCAGCTATCAGGAAAAATGAAGTCATTAAATTTGCCTACAAATGGATGGACATGGAGAGTATCATGCTGAGTAAAATTAGTCAGAAGGAAAAGGACAGATATAGAACGACTGTATTAATTTATGGGATATAAATTATATGTGTTCATTAATTGTTGTAAATGGTAATGCCAGACTGGAATTGAGCATTGAATGTAGGCAAAAGGATATACATGATAAACCCAAATGTATCGAGGGCAAGCCACAATATGTAAGAGGAGAGAGAGAGAGAGAGAGAGAGAGAGAGAGAGAGAGAGAGAGAGAGAAAGAGAGAGAGAGAAGAAAAAGTGTTATAGAGGCAGGCTGGGGTTGGGGAGGGAATCTGGGGACATTAGTAGTGGGAAATGTGCACTGGTGGAGGGATAGGTGCTGGAATGACTGGTGGAGGGATAGGTGCTGGAATTCACTGTATGACTGGAAACCCAATAATGAGCATTTTTGTATTGTATATCTCACAGTATAATAAATTAAAATTTAAGAAAGAAAGAAAGAAAGAAAGAAAAGAAAGAAAGAAAGAAAGAAAGAAAGAAAGAAAGAAAGAAAGAAAGAAAGAAAGAAAGAAAGAAAGAAAGAAAAGAAAGAAAGAAAGAAAGAAAGAAGAAAGAAAGAAAGAAAGAAAGAAAGAAAGAAAGAAAGAAAGAAAGAAAGAAAGAAAGAAAAGAAAGAAAGAAAGAAAGAAAGAAAGAAAGAAAGAAAGAAAGAAAGAAAGAAAGAAAGAAAGAAAGAAAGAAAGAAAGAAAGAAAGAAAGAAAGAAAGAAAGAAAAGCACTCAATCATTAGTTTTCCCCTTATTTTTTAGGGGCACTCGTCAGCAGTGTGTGGCTTATATCAACAGTGCTCAGGGAACCGTATGCTGCTCAGGAATCATTGGTGCCAGGGATCAAATATTTATCCTCTTACATGCAGGGCATAGACACTGCTCCTCTGAATTGTTTCCAGACCCTCAAAATATTTTCATAGGACAAAAATTGAATGGAATAAGGTTTTAAGATAGATAAGTCATAGAAATGCACTTGGGTTTATATTAAATAATAACACCATTATGATAAAATACTACTTTGTTTTGTTTTTATGAAAGGTGTTTAAGCAAGTCCTCAAAATGAAAGGATGATCAGTCAAAAACATGATGCAATGGGACCAAATGGATACATGTATCACTTGTCTTCCCGTGTTCAGCGATTTGCTCAAGCTGCACCAGTAACATCTCACTACATCCTGTCATGTGCTAGTGTAGCCCAAGGACATCTGCTCAGTCCAGGAACATGAAGAGCCTCAAACAATTCCTTCAGGTCATGGGAATGAGGTCTATAATTGTTACTGGTTTTTTGGCATATCAAATACGACAGGGGTAGCTTGCCAGGCTCTGCCATGTGGGCGGGATACTCTTGTAGTAACCTCGCATCTGGTGCATTTATTGATGAACCATGTGGCCACAAAGCCGGGGAAAGATCAGCTTTTCTGCTGGGTGGAACTCTGATGAGCTGTTGAATCCTGATGTTGAAAATGGTGACTCTCATGGTGTGGGGGTTTTTGCTAGATCCTTGACTTCTTGTGAGGCTCTGCTGGGATGGCGGGCCAGGGCTAGAACCAGCCTTCCCTCCTGGGCGCCTCATGATCAACTGGGCACAGGGACAGCCAGTAGCCGCTCTGCCCCGTGTATCTGAGTCTAAGTCTCTGGATCAGACATACCTGGGCTTGAAGTAGACTGCTGTAGGGTGGGACTCTGATGATACAATGGATACAATAAGGAACATAAAAGCACAGAATGAAAGTATGATACCATAATATCACAGAAATACTGAGAAAAATGTTTTATAGTAATCATTTGAGGTATAGGATAACAATAAAATTATAACTTACGTATTGATTTCAGGATTGTATAGGGCCTACTCTGTTACTGACTTATTAATCATATTTCAGTCTTTTAGTCTTTTTTCATAATAAAAGATCAGTAACAAATTAAAAATTTATAACAGCTATATTTCTTTTGGCCTATGCTGAAATGTTTCTTCATAAATATTTGTATGTTTTTACTATCAGACTTATATGATATAATAAATATAATAACAATACAACAGAGTATAATGATATGTGGTATACTTGAACAGCTTAGTGGCATTAGCCTACATCAGAGACAATCATTGGTCTGTTAGGCATTTTCATTTGCTTCTGAAATCAGAGGCCCTATTTTTGAGAAAAGTGTAATATTAGTGTTAGTTCAATAGCTGGAAAAGATTAGCAAGAATGAAAACAATATTTTTCTTGGCAGAAAATTTAAATTACAGTTTAATTTTTACCATTTAAATTTTATTTTAGTGAAACATATACATAATCTGTAGCTCATAGGATGATTATGTACTTAATAGTTTAGTCTCCAAATTAGTTTGAGTTTTGACTATTTTTTCTTGGATTCTGTTATGAATCCAAGTGGGAGGCAAGTATTTCTTCTGTTTTTATTTCAAGAATTAAAGTAAAATAAGCGATTTTTGAACAACTCTGTTTTTTTAGAAGTCATTTCCTTTCTGTCATTAGCAACAATTAAAGTATAGCAAACAAAATGTAGATGTAATAGAAAAATTCATTAATTTTATTTTCACGACTAGGTCCCGAACACATTTCAAACCACATTAGCAGAAAATTAAGTTAATCATTAACACAGTTAATGTACAACATTAGTAGGTACATACTAATTTTTATTCTATTGAAATAAAATTTTTTACCATTTTTTTCTTACTGCATAATTTGTGATTTCTTTTTTTTAATATAAGACTGGGACCAGTGAGGTTAAACAAGGTTTAGGGAACCTTGCAACTAACCTACTTTGATTCCTTTGCATTGCATTGACCCCGAGCTTCAACTGTTTCAGTCATGATATTGTAGTGGTGCCTCAAGTGGTCCCTGCACCACAGGGCCTGAGAAGCAGTGCTTCCTTGGCCTTATCATTTCTTATTTTCTTGGTTTTTTTTTTTTTTTTGGGAGTCACACTCACCAGTGATTTGGGCTTACTCTTAGCTCTGCACTCAGGAATTATTCCTGGCGGTGCTTCGAGGGACCATATTGGATGTCAAGGATTGAACTGGCGTGGGCTGCAAGCAAGGCAAACACCCTTGGTTGTTTTAAGTCCTATATTTTAATTTAAACACCTATTATCTTAAGGCTCTGGCTCCAGACCCTATCATTGAATTGACTAGCCCTGTTGGTTGAGTATTGCCTGAAATGCCCCTAAATCCCATAAGCATTGTTAAGGAAGCCCACCCCCAAAGTTTCATAACTTAAAATGTAGAATGATGTAAACAATAGACTTGGAGGCAAAACTGTCCAATATTAAAAAATTTAAACTTATTCACAAAGCAAATGTGTATAGCCAATCTCTATTTGTCCAACAATATAACTGGAAATTCTTTATCTTTAACAAACACACACAAACATATTGCTGAGGCCCAAAGGTGATGAAAATATACTAAACATAGGTTGTAGTAATGTCTTTGCAATTTTGTAGCTACCAAAAAAAATCATGCTATTTAAATAGGCATGTTTTATGTTAGGCAAAGTATGTTGCAATAAAGATATATTTTTAATGTGAGGAAGTGGAATGATAATTTAGGACTTAAATCAATAAAATATTTTAGAATATTTGAAGATTTAGATGTATCATATTTTTTGCTCTATTTTTTTGGGGAGAGTCACACCCAGCAGAGTTCAGGGGTTACTCCTGGCTCTGCACTCAGGAATTAATCCTTGCATTGCTCGATGGGACCATATTGGATGTTGAGGATCAAACTCGAGTGTGCAGCATGCAAGAAAAACACCCTATCCAATATACTATTGCTCCAGCCCCAGATGTATCTTATTTTTAACATTATTTTGAATTGCTAGTAATTTTATTCCCAAGTAGAATATATATTCACTAAAATTTAAAATGTGAGTCTTTGGAAGATCTTACATTGCCAGAAATACTTAACAAGTAGTTTTCAATATCCTTGCAAAGAACAAAAACAACACTGAAGAAATAAACGTTCAAGAAAAATAACAGTAGAGTCAGTGAAACAGCTCAAAGAACAGCACACATACTTTGCATATAAGAGGCCCAAACTTGATCTATGGTTCCCAAAGTACCAAGCCTGAAGTAGCCCCTAAGCACCACCAACTGAGGCCTAAAACACCCACAACCGTGCCCAAACCCAAACAACAAAGAAATATAATATTAAAGCATAATTTATCTTGAGAAATAATTGTGAATTTACTACTTATAATTTCTCTGCATGAATTCAAAACATGGTAATCAATATTTACATATACACATATACTTTTATTGTTTTCTTATAAGTATATTGAAGCTTTGTGATTTTAATGCATTTCATTTCTAGAAATATTATAAAATATTTATTACTTTTTGTTTATTTTGATTCAGTCATAGACTAATTGCCTGATCGTTATATAACATTCTGAGGTGGGAGGGTGCAGAATGGTTAAGGGGCAGATATCTGTATATTCAAGATACTGGTGAATATAAATGTAAGCTTTTAGGGTAGGTATATGGTAGCATCACTTACATTACACTTAAGTCTTCGCAGCTCACTTTCATGACACAGATTAACCTTACCAAGATGCTGATCAGATCTCCCAGAATGAACAGAACGCAGGCAGAGGTAAATCTATTTTTGAACTTAAGAAGCAAGACTGGGAAGTACCTGCTAGTTAAACTCTAAGGGAACTCATTATTTCTCCAGTTAGCTGCAACCTGCTTTGCTCTGCTGCCTGACTTTCAGGAGGTTATTTTTCTTACTCATTTCAAACTCGATTCTGAAATATGATTTTCCCCCACCTCCACTCTCTGTAGGCATCCTGCCAAATCTTAATAAATTTAGTGCGGTCTGACAAGTCTGTTTATATTTTTTGAACTATGAAGATCAGGAGTTCCTAGAGTAGATGTGAGAAGAGTGTAAGGTGTCATTTAGTTAATTTAAAACACATTATTGGACAATTATTCTTAATCCTGATAGTATCACACTTAAATTTTATTCAGTTGAAAAATAGATCTCTATTTTTAAATGTGCGTAAATATTTCAAAGACTTTTCTATGTAATTTACATAACTGTAGTTTTTTAATATTCCATATCTCATTTTTCTTAATGATATATACTTTTTTTCTAATTACATAGGATTTAATTTTGAAAACTAAGCATTCTATGACCAAATGTTGCTCTCTGAATATTATATAATCAAATTATATGTAAATATATGAGCTGACATGATTTTATAAGCATGAGTTAAAGAATGGATTACATGGAAAAATAACACTTTAAAAATCATTGCATTTATGAGGATTTATTATGTGGGAATAGTTTTACTACATCATTTTAATACTGCCATAAAATATATTTATGTACATTTTATATTTTTATTATTCCTAAATTTTTACAAAGTATGTAAGAAAAGTTTCACAAGGCCTCTGGAAGAAGTGATACATAGTGGATTCTGAGAGACAACAGTGAACAAAACGTGGAGAAAGAAAATTGGCATCTAATAGAAATAAAACTCTTCTTACAGAACTAAACTCAGAGGTTATTTTAAAGATTAATTTATATATCATTATATAAAATTATTATTCCCTAATTGGGAACATAAAAAGTCTGTCAATAGGTGGTAGACTCTTCATTACTAGATTAAATCCAATTGACATTTTCTTTTTTCCTGTTTTTAATATATTTTATTATACCACCATGAGATAAACAATTACAAAAATGTTCATGTTTTGGTTTCGGCCATACAGTGTTCCAGCACCTATCCCTCCAACAGTGCCCATTTCCCACCACCAATGTCCCCCCATTCCCTCCCTCCTCCCCTAGGTTGCCTCTATGGCAGTTTCTTTATCTTTTTTCTATCTTTCTCTTTTCTCTCTCTCTAGTCCTTCTCTTATGTATTGTGGATTATAATACATATACTTAGAGGTTATCATGTGTATTTTTTTGTCTGTATTTAATGCTAAGTTCTATGTGTGTAATAGCACTTTTGACAATTATTGGCACACTGTTCCCTTATCTGTCTTATCTAACCTCTGCTCCCACACGTTTGTGGTAAAATCCACCTTTGACAAACCTCCTGATTCACATTTCACCTGACCTTGGATGTTGGTATCATAATATGTATTTTATATATATATATATATATATATTTGTTTTTTTTTTATGTCAAATAAATGCATTCATTCTATGTCTGTCTCTCTCCTTCTGGCTAATTTCACTCAACATGATCCTCTCCATGTCCATCCATTTATAGGAAAATTTCATAACTTCATTTTTCCTAACAGCTGCATAGTTTTCCATTGTGTAGATGTACCACAGTTTCATTATCTAGTCATCAATTCTCGGGCACTCTGGTTGTTTCCAGATTCTGGCTATTGAGAATAATGCTGCTATGAACATAAAAGTAGGGATGGTGTTTCCGCTGTGTGTTTTTGGCTTCCCAGGGTATATTCCCAGGAGTGGTATGGCTTTGGTCAAATGGGAGTTCAATTTCTAGTCTTTGGAGGAATGTCCATGTTGTTTTCCAGAAAGGTTGTACCAGTCGACATTTCCACCAACAATGGATGAGAGTATCCTTTCCCCTGCATCCACGCCATCACTTGTTGTTCTTGCACTTTTGGATATGTGCCAGTCTCTGTGGTGTGAGATGATATCTCATTGTTTTTGCATCGATTTGCATCTCTCTGATGACTAATGATGATGAGCATTTTTTTCATGTCTTTTGGCCATTCAAACTTCTTCCTTGCCAAGTTTCTGTTCATTTCTTCTCCGCATTTTTTGATGGGGTTGACTCTTTTCTTCTTGTAAAAGTTCTACCAGTGCCTGATATATCCTGGATATTAACCCCTTATCAGACAGGTATTTGTTGAATATTCTTTCCCATTCTGTGGACTGTCTTTGTATCTTGGTCACTGTTTCTTTTTAGGTACAGAAGCTTTTTAACTTCATGCAGTCCCATATGTTTATCTTTTCTCCTAGTTCTTTTGTTAGTGGTGTTTCTTCTTTGAAGACGCCCTTAGCTTCAATGTTGTGGGAGGCATTTTCCTATATTTTCTTTGATGTACTTTATGGATTCAGGTCTGATATTGAGATCTTTAATCCATTTTGATCTTATTTTTGTGCATGGTGTTAGACAGAGGTTCAATTTCATTTTTTACATGTAGCTGCCCAGTTTTCCCAGCACCACATGTTGAAGAGGCTTTCCTTGCTCCATTTTGTACTTTTTTGCTCCTTTATAGAAGATTAATTGTTCATGTATTTGAGGCTGGTTTTCAGGATACTCAACTCTATTCCATAGGTCCACAGGTGTGTTTTTATTCCAATACCATGCTGTTTTAGTTACCACTGCTTTGTAGTAGAGTTTGAAGTTGGGAAATGTGATGCCTCACATCTTCTTTTTCCCAAGGATTGCTTTAGTTATCCATGGGGGTTTATTATTCCATACAAATTTCAGAAGAGTTTGGTCAATTTCTTTGAAGAATGTCATGGGTATCCTTATAGGGATGGCATTGAATCTGTATATAGCTCTAGGGAGTATTACCATTTTGACAATGTTATTTCTGCCGATTCATGAGCAGAAAATGTGTTTCCACTTCCTGTGTCCTCTTTTATTTCTTGAAGTAATGCTTTGTAGTTCTCTTCAGATAGGTCCTTTGTATAGGTCCTTTATGTTCTTTGTCAAACTTATTCCTAGGTATTTAATTTTCTGTGGCACAATTTTGAATGGGATCATTTTCTTAATATCTTTTCCTTCTTTCCTTATTTGTATAAGGAAAGCCACCGACTTTTGGGTATTGATTTTGTACCCTGCCACCCTACTATAAGTGTCTATGATTTCTAGGAGTTTTCTGGTAGTTTAGGGTTCTTTAGGGATAATATTATGTAATTTGAGAATAGAGATAGCTTGACATCTTCCTTGCCTATTTGGATGCCCTTAATGTCCTTTTCTTCTCTGATTGCTATAGCAAGTATTTCCAGTACTATATTAAATAAAAGAGGTGAGAGGGGGCAAACTTGTCTTGTCCCCAATCTTAAGGATAAGTTTTCAATTTTTCAGTCAACATCTCTCCGTTTTCAAAAAGTAAAGTCAAATTCTTTGACTCTGAGAATCAGGCAGAATTCAGTTTAACAGAATATAAAAGAGCTTTAAGATGGTACACTTAAATTAATATGAAGGAGAAATAGCACATACCAATAAATACACATTACACATTAATAAGTTTACTAGTACACATTAATATGAATTTTCTAAAATGATGGTATATATATATATTTCTTGTCTTTGAAAATTGAAAAGAAAACTGACTACTACTTGAAGTCATTAGTTCAACTAATGTCTAATAGTTGATTACTAGTTTAAGTTATTATAGATGAAAGTGTCAACGTGACAATGGATTTTCCTGTGCTCCTGGGTTCTTGAGAACTGCATGAAATATAAGCATACAAAACTTGAAAGATTGAATGTTATTTTACTGTGCACAAAAAGGTAGATGATGCCAGGTTCTTCCACAAATGCCTAGACTCTCTATCACTGGTGAACTTCTACCTTGTCTTGTCCCTGATGCTACCTGATCAGTGTATGACTTCCCTGTCCTAACTCAAACAATCTTCTTGCCTCCTGTATAAGGTGGCCAGGTCCTGTCCTTACACTGCTCTCTCTGTCCTGTGTACATTCTCCCATCCTCCTCCCCATGACTACATGCAGGTGGGCAAGATCTCTATGCTCTGTACCTGCCACTGCCTGTGATCCGTGCCCTGCTGAACCTGAGCTGTTCTGGGTCTTTTAGCCCACCTGCCCTGTACCTGTCCTTGCTTGGCCTTTCTTGGCCTACCTGTTCTGGGCCCTATGTCTGGGTATGCCTGCCTACCTGATCTGGGGAGTCAGTCCATAAAGCATGTGCTCAGAGAGCGAGCCTGCCAGAGAGGGCGGCAAGAGTGAGAGGGAGGGATCTGGGAGTTGCCCTTTATTTGCTGCCAAATCCCAGCCTCTAAGTGTCTCCTTCTACATTATAATTTCCTGCATTTCCCTGGGATGTGATTGGCACCTGCTACATGGCACTCTCCATCTTCGCCTCCTGCTGTATCATTAGGATAAACTAAAATTCTACATCAATGCTTTATTTCAACACTGAAGAAACTTATTCCTTCATTGTTAAGTTAACTTGGCCATTACTAGGATTCAGAAGTTCACTTGGCTATTAATAAGGTTCAGGACTAAAACAGAAAGGGAAATGGACATAGAGTTTCAGAGAGTCCTGAGTAGTGCGTTACTGATTCATATTGCACCTATCAGACATAGAGGCCACTTGATCACTTGACATTCCCTTATTCATTAGTTTATTTGAACAGGTGCCAGTAATGTTTCCATTGTCCCTGTCACTGCCAGTGTAGTCCAATGGGATCTGCATGCTCCAGGAATATGAAGAGCCTCAAACCATTGGCTCAGGGTCTTGATGAAGAAATCTGAACATCTTGTAGACACCACGTGTCTTTGGACATCCTGTGGGATCCAAATGGTAATGGCTCTAGTCCAGTGGTGCATCTCAAGTTGCATTACATGTCCAGCCATCTGATTTTTGATGCCTTGGCAAATAGAGACAGCATCCCTTAATCTCGATCATTGGAGGAGTTAGGAACTCCAGGTTCCTTCTCTCACTTGAGTGAGGCATGATATTCTAAGCATAGCTCTTTTGATTCCTCTTTGGAAGTCCTGGATAGCATTCTCATCCTGCTTTCGTAGGGCCCAGGTCTCTGAGGCGTATGTTAATGAAGGGATAATGGTGGTGTCAAAGAGATGTGCCCAGAGCCAGCGGTTCTTTGTCCTTTTATCTATTTCTTCTATGCTCTTGAAGGCGTTCTACCCGCTCTAATCCTTCTCGCGCAACTTAAGTGACAGGTGGTTTGTTGTGTTGAGTTCTCAACCTAGGTACACATAACTGCTGTATTCAGATGTTTCTTCCATTGAGAGTGAATGGAGATTATGGAATTAGTTCGTTTTTTATAACATTGTTTTGTTGAGATTCAGCTGCAGACCATTCTTTCCACATTCTCGGCCGAAGTCAGCCAGCATTTGTGCACTTGGCTAATGTTTGGTGTTATTAGAACGATGTCATCATGAAGCGGAGGTGGTGTAGTTGCCGACTATCTATCTTCATTCCCATTTCTTCCCATTTTAATTGTTGCATGATGTTCTTGAGGGTGATGCTGAAGAGTTTTGGTGAAATGGTGTCACCCTACCGAACCCCTCTTTTGACATCAGTGATCACTTACTTGCAGAATGGTGAGATCCTGGTGTGAATCCATAATACAGCTCATGAAGGATCTTGATGTATTGAGTTTGAACACCCTGTTTGTCTAGGGCTTCGATGACTGCTTCATTCTCAATAGAATCAAAGGCTTTCATTAAATAAATGAACATTAGACAAAGCGGCATCTTGAACTCCCCACAAACCTCAATGAGCTTGATTACTGTGTGGATATGGTCGATTGTGCTGAAACCTTTACAGAACCCAGCTTGCTCACATGGTTGTCCTTCATCCAGTGTTCTGCCAATACTGTTCAGGATGACTCGAGTGAACAGCTTGTAGATGACTGTCAACAGGCAGATTGGGAGATAGTTGCCAATGTTCTGGATGTCTCCCTTCTTGAACAATAGAACTGTCCAGGTGTTTTTCCATTTGGAGGGCACCTTGCATTCAGACAGGTAGCTTGTGAAGAGCCGAGCCAGTGTATTGATAAGTACTGATGGTAGATTCTTCAGGTGTTTGGGTCTGACTTTGTCTAGGCCAGGTGCTGCTTGCTTCTTTACCAACGAAATGGCATGTCAGATTTCAGAAGGGAGAACATTGGGAATGACATATCCATCCTGTGGAATTTTGAATGTGGGCAGGCGTACATGGTTATCAAAGAGATGGAAGTAGAAGTCATGGATAAGCTGCTCCATTGCCTTTCTGGAAGATGTGATAGATCCATCAGGATGTCGGAGGGCAGTCATCTTGGTCTTATAGTTGGCAAAGGACAGGCAGGCATTGTGAATACTTCTCCCGGTTTCTGCTGCATCCTCCATCACTTCTGCTCTTCTCTCTTTGAGGTCTTCCTTTATCACTTCTGTGCACTGCTTTATGAACTTGGATGTTAGCTTATGGTTGCCTGAGGCTCGAGCCTTGCCACATTATCGAATGAGCTCAAGAATTTTTGAAGATGGGCTACCTCTCAGCCTTCCTCTCACAATCATGGAGGTGCTGAACCAGTCGTTGTATTCTTTGTCGATGTCGCCAATGATGGTATCTTCCCATGTTGCTGCAATGATGCCAAACATCTCCCAGTTGGTTGTCATTCTGGGAGTTTTTCTTCTTAAACTTTGCAGACCTTTTCCCCCATTCTGTAAAGTAGAATTTTGCCTGAATAGACAGTGGTCTGACTATGTTTGGAATCTTGGAACGATAGTGACATCGGTCAGACAAAACCTTCAATTGAATATGATGTGGTCAATTTCATTGTGGAACTGTCCACCAGGAGATTCCTATGTCCAATGTTTAGATTCAGACTTCTAGAACTGTGAGTTACCATGAATGGTATTGGTTGACATGATGAACTCAGATAGTCTCTCACGCTGTTCATTCATTCTAGGCCATTGGTCCCGATGTGGAGTTCTTTGCAGATCTTCTCCGTCCTATCTTGGCATTAAAATCACTGACTATGATCTTGTAGAAAGTGTGATCTTTATATATCTCCTCCAGTTCTATGTAGAATTTCTCAATTTCTTCTTGCTTATATGTTCGTGTTGGTGAGTGAGTAAACAACGAAGATAGAAACTGCCAGCAGTGAGTCACATCTATTTAAGTATCATTTTCCAGTTCGGTTTGTTAGGCACTCAAATGCATCAATGCTCATGGCCAGACAGAGAGGTATCAGTTATATTATTAATGGATGTCTTTCTTCCCATCGTTCACATTTTACTCAAATTCAAATTAGAAAAAAAACCTGTCATCAGACAGTTATGTAGTCTCCACTCTTTTGTTGGTAAAAGTTATAACATAGAGTCTAGATGCAAAATTCTTTTGTTCCAGCCCAAGATTTGCCATATACAAAGAAGAAAGATTCGATAGCCCAGTGGGTAGGGCGTTTGCCTTGCGGCTGGCCTATGCCAGCCCAGGTTCGATCCCCGGCATCCCATATGGTCCCCGAGCACCGCCAGGAGTAATTCCTGAGTGCAGACCAGGAGTAACCCCTGAGTGTTGCCGGGTGTGACCCAAAAAAAAAAAAAAAAAAAAAAGAAAGAAAGAAATTGCCTTAACTAATTATATGAAATTAAACATGTCATCTTATTTTTAATGCAGAGCTAATAATATCTATACATATGTTTATCATGAAAGTTTAAAAATAAAAGTATGGAAAGTGCTTAGAATATGTACTAATAAATAGTTACTATTTATGACCTACAGTTATTCATTTAAATTATTTATAGCAAAATCAACGAGAAATAACATTGTGACTTCTTAGATACATATCTTAAATTAATTAAAATGATTTTGTGAGTTATTGTTAAACTTGAAATCATAGTGAAGACAATAATGTTGCAGAAACTAGAAATATATGAATACTATTAATTAGTTATTATAATTCCAAAATGTCAGAATAACTTAGAAAGGAAGAGAAGAAAACTCAACTTTAAACACTTTTAAAAATTCAAAGGAAATGTAACGAATGAAGAAAATACAAAATTAAAGGAAAAAAATTCACAAAACAACTCTTTATGGTGCTAGTGGTTCTCTCAGGTTGTCAGCATTACTGGGAGAAGATAGTTTCTCCTTTGTATATGGATCATGTCTCCTATTTCTTTCTATTACCTCATATCTATTAGTACATCGGGCACTCAAAGAATTTTAGTGTCATTTTCCGGCAGGTGCAAGAATTGGAGTAGATTTTAACATATGATTTATGTTTGCAATAACATGTGTAAATATAGAAGTCATCCAAGACCTAGTAAATGGGCCAATAGAGTGTGGGGGGGAGGATAAAAACATTTTCAATTACCCACTTTACAGCCACAGGTCTTAGAGGATGTGGCCTGAAGTCTTAGTAAAACCCATCTGGGCTTGGTATACAAATGCAATTCCTATAACCAGTTTTTTTCTGCTCCTATTTAGTAAGTTACTTAACATTATTTTTGCAGGGCGACATCAATTTTCAGTTACATTTTACATAAGAACTTTGAATTCACATCCCAGAGGAGGCTCTGGAAAGCCTTAGGGTATCAGATAAACTTGAACTGGAGAAGTGCCAGACAATAAAGGTCTCCAACAAGAATAATATTAGTTGTAAAACCCTCCTTCCTTAGGAATCTGAATAGATAAAGGAAAAGACAGTTTTGCAACTTCCGCTTTCAAAGATACAGATCTCTGTCTTTCAAAACAGCACTATTGTTTGCTAATCTTCGTGCAATGTCAAGTGTAATTTTTGTGCTTTCTCCTGATTACTTGAATAAACAGCACATTGCAAAATGTTTCTCTCTGAAAGCAGTTAATGCATCATTGGGGGGGAAAAATGAAACCACTCTGAGGTTACTATTGTCATCAAGATATAATTATTACAAAAAGATTTTAAAAACTTTCATTTAAAATTATTCAATTTTTTTGTCACTTACTAAGCATAGTAATAGGTAATTTGGAAAAGCATAAGGTAATACTATGCTTAACTCCTGTTTTAAAGAGTTTACAAGCTGCTCAGGAAGAAACAAATGTATTGGGTTTTGTTGCTATTGTAACATAAAGCCTAAGATATCAATTTAGGCTTTATGTTAGCTGTATGCTGTCTTATCACAATTTATAGATGCATCTATAAACCTGATGCCTTGTAATGATGTAAATAAATAATCTTTGTTAGTGCAAGTCAGAGTCTGATATAGTTTTCGCTGGGATCAAATGAAGATGAAGGCAGGACATTGCACAAAGGGACAACTTTTTCTTGCTCTTTCAGTTTCTAGAGCCTACACTCATTCATTAGTTGGAGACTCTTTACTTCAATTTTAAAATCAGTAATTTGCATTTCTTTGATCTTTCTTCATTTATGTGTCTTTCAGTCTGTTGCTGATTCTGATTTCTCCCCTTCCCTCTCTGAAAACACTTCTAGGATTTAAATTAGATTCCATGATTTAAGTCTTGATATAATAGATAGGCCCAAATGAATAATACAGAATAATCTCTCATTTCATAAACCTTAAGCTTAATCATTTGTGCAGTTTCTTTTGCTAATATTTATGGTAAATTCATTAATTCAGGCATTAAGGTAGAAACACATTTAGGGGTATTTCTTCTGCCTATTTGTGAAACATATTCAGTACTTAGCAAAGTAAGTAAAAAGCTTTAAATCAATGAATGGAGAAATGTACAAAGCAAGGTGTTTAAAAAAATACAAGAATCCCAGGATTCTGTAAAGGTATGTAGAGTAAGTGTATGTGTAGAAGAAGCCCTGGGTTTTCTACCTAGCATCTCATTGTCCTCTAAGTACCAGTGGGAGTCCTGCCTCCCCTACTCCTACCCTCCTCTCCCGACCTCCACCCACACAGACACACACTGCTGGGTGTGCCCATCTCACAAAAATCTGGGACCTGAGATAGGTCAATAGACTGAAGAGTGTGCTTTGCATGTGGATGCTGGTTTCAATACCAGTATCACATGGCTCCCTGAGAACTGCTAGAAGTGTGGCGTTCACACATGAGAGATCTAAAGCACTACTAATTGCTATTTTTATTTTGAAAATAAAAAAGAAGAAAAAATGAATCACAATAACTGTTACATGTCACATACATTTACAAATCTTGGCAATAACAATAGAAATTCGGTCCCTACGAAAGCAGGATAAGAATGCTATTCTGGTCTCCCAGAGAGGAATCGAAAGAGCTATGCTTGGAATATCACGCCTCACTCAAGTGAGAGAAGGAATCCGGAGTTCTGACCTCCGTTGCTATTCCAGAATCAGGGACGCTGTCCCATTTGCCAAGGCATCGAAAATCAGAGGCACTGGACATGTAATGCGATTTGGAGACAACCGCTGGACTAGAGCCGATTACCGACTGGATCCCACGGGATGTCAAAAGATCACGTGGCCGCCCACCTACAAGTAGGCCTGACTTCCTTGTCAAGACCCTAAAGGAACGGTTTGAGGCTCTTCATATTCCTGAATCAACCAGATGCCATTGGGCTACATTGGCATGTGATAGGGTCCAATGGAAATGTTACTGGCGCCTGCTCAAGCAAATCGATGAATAACGGAATTCAAGTGATCAAGTGATCAAGAACGATAGAAATAGCTGTTTAAGGCAAAAGATTTCAAGTCAGAAGGGACAGGTGTTGGGACAGCATATGACTAGAACACTATCATGAACAACTTTGAACTGTGTATCTCATGAAGATTCAGTTAAAAAACATTTAATAAATAAAATATTTAGATATCAATTTAGGCTTTATGTTAAAATATTCCTATAAATAGCTGTACACTGTCTTATCACAAATAAATGCTAAGGGCTGGAGAGATATTGTAAGAGGTAAAGTGTGCATCTTGCATGCAGCTCATCTCATTTTAAACCCTGCTATCACGTATAGTCCCCTAAGAATGGCTAAGGATCACTCCTGAGCAGAGGCAAGAGTGGCCCTTGGACACTGATAGATGTGGCTCTAAACCTACCCACCCAAATCTAATATGAATGCATAGTAATAGCTAATTCAAATCATATACCAGTAAGATATTTACTTGAATTGAAATTAGTCTCAATAGAATGTCAGTTTACAGGGACGGTTCCTTAGTTTTTGTCTTAAATTAGTATCTAAGTATGTTTATCAGAGAATGACAGATCTTTGAGGGTTCTAAAAAAAGCAAGCTTTCCATTTCTTTTGCAACTTGATAGACTTTCTGCACTTAAACATATAAAAATCTACTAAGTGGTAAGATGACTTTTCTTAGAGCCATTTTTGGGGATAAGCAGATGTCAAATGTATATACATATATCTGTGTGCATAAGATTAAATGGCGGATTATTGCTTGAAGACACATGTATAACATTTTGTATGTATTAGGTGTTAGGTGAAAATAAATAAGCCCAAATTATTTTCCAGAGTCTAAATCGCTATGCAGAGTCTGAGTTGCTGTTGGTTACTTACTAATGCATGCTGAGACTTCCATAGACTAAAGTGGAAGGTGGACAATATCTACTCAATCATGTTTGCTTTAGAATTGAGTAAAACAATGAGTGACTGCTTAAGTCGTTTGAAAACAAGACTATATTTTAGCGTTGAGAAACTGAGAAACTGGGTCAATAAGGATCCTTTGAACAAAGCATGCTGATTTTTAATCTCTTTGTAACTGCTAGGATGGGACAAAGCACACATGTTGTTAGTTTCTGGATGCTGCATTTCCCTTAAGTAACTTTTAGAAGGACTTATTTTAATGACATTTATCCAGGCAAAGTGCCAATGCAAAGAGGAGTATGCCCAAAAGCATTTTACATTTTAAAATATCAAATTATTTTAGATATATATTATTTTACCAGTAATATTTAATAACATAAAATGCTATGGCTTTTTCTGCTTCACTAAATTAGTTAATACATAAATATGTATGGAAAATTTAAATTTATATTTAGTGGCACTTAACATTCATTGTAAAATATTAAGACACTTTGGCTTAAATAAGTGTTACACACTAAGGGGTTTTGTAATAAAGAAGACAACCTAAACTATGTCTTCACTAAGCAATTTAATATAGGTATTTTCTAACTCAGATAGGAAAATGACCAATGTAGTTATGTGTGTAAATAAGATGAAATTTAAAATTATATAAAAGATCATCCTCTGGTAAAATAATATTCTCTTACACAGATGTCAACACTCGTGTGAAATTTGGTATCTTCAGTGTGTGATCCCCATGATGCTCTGCCAAGAGTTAAACGTCAATATTTGAGATAGTAAACACCCTAAGAGAGTCTGGGATGAAGGGATAAGTGACCATGTACAACTTCTCGCATATTATAATATACTTGCTTAACAAAGACCACATCTTATTGGACATGCTAGTAGACAACTGCCATGAAAAACCCTGCAAGTGACCAAATACATTCTATCTGGAAGGTACCTTGACTCTAGGAAATCTCCATCTTAGAATCCTCCTCCATGCCAAACAAATCTTGAATATTCCTCCCTTATTTAATTTGCCCTATTCTTTTATCTATATAATCTAGAAATCTGTACAGAAATGGCAATACTGTCTGAAGTACCTGATACTACAACTTCTAGTCAACTATTGACCTCAGTTAGAAACCAGGGAGCTCACTCTTAGAGTATGCCTGCACTCTGACACTTGATTGTAAATTATTTCATAACAAATCCTTTCTATTCTTCATTCCTCTGATTCATGCTGGAATTATTTCTTATGTAGGTCAAAGCTACCTACATAAGATCTGGTCCTGACCTGGCACTTCCTGCATCATAATGACCAAAGGTGATCCTAACTGTTTCAGTAGCAGCAAGTATAACCAAAAAATGAATTGTGTTTCTAAAGATTTCCCACATAGTTTGCATGACTATTCTTTCTTTTTCATTTTTTTTTCTTTTTTGGTCACACCTGGCTATGCTCAGGGGTTACTCCTGGCTCTTTGCTCAGGAATTACTCCTGGCGGTGCTTGGGGGACCATATGGGATGCCGGGGATAGAACCCAGGCCAGCATAGGCTGGCCACATGTAAGGCAAACGCCCTACCCGCTGGGCTATCGCTCCAGCCCTGCATGACTATTCTTCATGCAAATGAAACTCACAGACATGGGGCAGAGATGCTACTGGCTCTCCCTGTGCCCAGCTGCTCATGAGGCACCCGGGAGGGATGGCATGTTCTAGCCCTGGCCTGCCACCCCATCAGAGCCTCGCAACAAGCCAGACAACCCCCTACTCCATAAGGGTCTCCATTTTCCAGATCTGGACTTCCTCCTCGTCAGAAATCCACCCAGCAGACCAGCCTATCACAGCCCGCCTCACGCAGCCGATTTTGGCCACACAGTTGATCAATAAATGCTGGATTTAGAGATGACTACAAGAATATGCTACCCACAAGGCAGAGCCTGGCAAGCTACCCGTGTCGTATTTGATATGCCAAATACCAGTAACTATTATAGACCTCATTCCCATGACCTGATGGAATGGTTTGGGGCTCTTTATGTTCCTGGAGCAAGCAGGTGCCCTTTGGCTCTACTTGCATGAGACAGGACATATGGAGATGTTACTGGTGCCCGCTCGAGCAAATCGATGATGAACAGGAAGACAGTGATTCTTCAATTGTGAATATGATTAATAATTATGAAAAAAATCCAGGATATAGTAAAGTACAGTACTAGAATTTGCCCTGCATCCTTGGTGTCCTAGGCTTAATCTCCAGAACCACAAAAAAATAAAATATAATAATAATTAATGTTAGCCTTTATAATTATTTTGTAGGTAAGTAAAGAAGAATAATTTGTGCTGGCTTTTGGGTTAGTGATTGTGTTAGGTCTTGATCCAGTTGATCTTGACTTTGTACTTTCTGTATGCATTATAAAAAAGTCAAATAATAGTTGAATCATATGAATTACGGTACTTTAAAACTATAAATTGTGGGACTGGAGCGATAGCACAGTAGGTAGGGCATTTGCCTTGCACAGGGATGACCCGAATTTTCCATTCACATGGCCTTGCCTGCAACCAACCCCAGCATCCCATATGGTCCCCTGAGTATGTCCAGCGGTACTCCTGAGCAAAAAGCCAGGAGTAACCCCTGAGCATTACTCAGGCGGTTTGGATCATGGTGTGATCCAAAAAAGCAAAAAATAATACATAAATAAATAAACAAATTAAAACTATATATTGTGCACATTGCTTTCAACTAAACTAAACACAATCTTTTCTTTTATGCATCAACTAGGATGATGAGCCATCAGGTATAATAATACTGGACAGTTACAAAGTTGCCCCCTAGCCACAATGTGTAAAAGAAGAGGGAGAGAGATGCAGAGACAGAGAGAGAGAGAAAGAGAGGAAACTGGGGCTACCTGCTATTGAGGCAGCCTTGGGGTGGGTGGGAGGGGGTGTGGTACATTGGTGGTGGAAATGGGGCACTGGTGGAGGGTTGGGTGCTGGAATACTGTATTACCAAGAACCAATTATGAACACCTTTGTAATTGTATGTCTCATGGTGGTATAATAAAAAATTAAAAAAAAAAGAAAGTTGCCCCTAGGAATAAAATACTTGGAGTAAGTATTAATACATTTAATTACATAAGTGATGCTAGGATAAATACTTTTTTTTTTTTTTTTATTTTAGGCAACATTTCGGGCCGGCAATGCTCAGGGGGCTACTCCTGGCTCTGCACTCGGGAATCACGCCTGGCGGTGCTCAGGGGACCCATATGGGATGCCGGGATCGAACCCAGGCCGGCACAGGCCGGCCGCATGCAGGCAAACGCCCTACCCGCTGGGCTATCGCCGGGCCCTAGGATAAATACTTTTGAGAAAGAAATTTTATTTTATTTGAAAATAAAATTTCCTTATACTTTTGAAACAAATATTTAAAAGAGAAGTTGAAACCTCCCTCATTCAGTTTATAAAAACAAACAAAAGGAAATTGCTGTGCACATGGCTAGGTTCCATCTCTAACATGGTATATGCTCCACCAAACACCACAAGGAGTAATCTCTGAGCACAGAGCCAGGAGTAAGGCCCAAGCACAGCCAGGTGTGATATTAAAACCAAAATAACCATTTATGCACAAGAGAATCAGAACATTTTATGAATATGTTTCTTTTATGGGGGGGGGAGAAGAGTTTAAATTAGCTATTTCTGGTATTTTCCACAGCATGTATTCTAATAAATGTCATTACTGTTATGACTTATTAGGTATTACTCATAATATGTAGTATGAGGATATTTGGTTTATACTAAAATCTTTTCCCACTTAATTTATTATTAGAGGGATAACTTTCATAACTTGAAAATTATCTTGATATGGTAGATTATATAATTAAGAAATAAAGTTTTAAAAACTGTGAATCTGCCCTCCTCTGACTTAATTCTACATGATTAGATTCATGTGATGTTTCTGGTGGATCTGATAGACCCATAGTTATAGTAAACCTTCAAGGATCAAGTGAGCACAAATATTTACAAACTTGAGAGAGAGAACATGCATGCCAAGAACTCTACTTCTTAGAATGAGGTTCCTATCTAGTTTTAGACTAGGAACTAATGTATGTTCCACTTTTAATAACCTAGACTATATTGCCATACAATTAAAAAAACTGAAGACAAATTTAGCATTTAAAGAAATTATCAAGATTGAAGAATACATTACATGGAACCATGTTACCATAGCATTAGTTAAACAGCTCTTTTGAAAATCTATAAGCAAGTCCAGTGTACGAGACCGAACTATAGTATAAAAGGGATCTCCACCAACATACCTACTTGAGCAACACACACTTCAAGCAGATGCGATGCTCTACCAGGTGAAGTTTTTCTTTTAGTTTGAAATGCAATTCTTGGTGTTGAGTGCCATCTGGTAGATGGAGTTGCCCTCAGATATCCCCCAGATCACAATAAACACACAACATGTACATATTATAACAGATAATCCTTATGTGACTTAAAGGATGCAAAATAAATGGAATAAACAGTTGTTTTGAAAATTGTGAAGGTGTTTTTGTCTACTAACTATTAATTAACTCTGTTGGATTCTAAACTAAGAAAAAAATCATTTTCCTTAATTTTTACGTTTTACTAATATGCCACTGTCCCCCCATACCAGGTGTGGAATGCTTTTGCTTTATAAGTTTCAGGGCACTCCAGATTTAACAAAGCAGCCAGCACCTGGAAATACATAAAAGCGGGCCTCTATATAAGAGGTGATGAGTGTTAGTTAACTAGGCCCCCTGGATTTAGGGAATGGCCCCTTGCGGCCCAGTAAAGAAAACTGCAAATGCAGCATCATAGACTTCAGTTTCAGCTCAGATTTCCCTGTGTTCTCCAGTCCTATCTTCTCTTTACTCCTCCATGGCAAGGAACAACTTAATTCTTGACTGTCCTTTTGGATTTAACAGGATTTCTTTTAATGTACACCATGTTCTTTTTTTTAAGGACATTAGTGAATGGTATAAAGAGAAAAAATAGGATTTCTGCTTAAGCATGCATGACACATTTCTAGAGCAGGAATTAGGCCTCATTTTTATGTGCTTGACAATTCCTATACTGTGATGATATATACTTTAACTGTTCCTGTCATTTTCCTGGATGTTGCCTTGTGGTCTCACCAGAAATTCTGCAACAGTGGGAGTGTGACAAAAGTCATGGGGAACCGTTACATTTTTTTTGGTAACTAATCAATGTTGAATTAACTGAAAAAACTGCAACATGTCTGTAATGTGCTCTAAAGTCAGTTGTTTTTAATTAGTCAGCTTTTATTATATAATAGACAAAGACTTTTGTTCCCAGAGATCCTATTATAATTGGGTGTATGGATTTCATCACATTCCTTAGTGGACAGGTGTTTTGTTAAAAATACCTATTTAAAGGCATTTTTTTTCTCATGATGAATTTCCCTGGGCTTTTGTCTGTAGTGCGTGCCTGACATATCCTCCAAACAATAGGTAACAAATGGCTATCATAGTTACTTTATGTTCAAAAGGCAAAGCAACTAAAGTCTATTATTCTTGTTCAAGCTATGTAAAATACTAAGTGGAGGATTTCAAACTAAATATCACTAACATAGATATTATTTTTAGTATTTTCTTTTTAACTGCATACTTACAATCATTTGTTCTGCCCCTTAGATAAAACCTATAGTCACAGTTCATATAACATTTATGCCTATCATCTTAGAACAGAGCAACTTTATGTAACACAATTTTAAGCATTTTTGGAAATCTACTACATATGTATTCTCAACTACAGGAGGAAACTAACTACAAGTTTAGCTACTGAAAGATGACACATGCCTAGTGTAACACTAGGCATTAAGTTTAAATTTTACATTTCTAAGTGACTATACATGCCACATGTTATTTGCATAGATCAGGTACATGTTTTTTGAGGCCATGGTACACACTCATGAGCAGTATTTTAAATGACTGCCCGTCCCATCTGTTTGTGTGTTATTTTGTCTGGTGTTGATTTCATGTATCTTAGATGTTTCCTGGTTGATCCAAAGTTTTTCTAAAATTTGTATATTAGACACACCTTAGTTTATGAAAAGCATCACACAGTAACTTTCAGTCTCTGGAAACTATGTTCCTTCTCCATTAGGAACACCATTAGATTTAAGATAATTGTGTTTGGGTCAGGGGAGCTAGTACAGCAGGTTCTCCTACATGTGGCTGAACTAGCTTCTATCCCTGGCACTACATAAAGTATCCTGAACACCACTATCAGTGATTTCACAGCACAGAGGGAGGATTAAGCTTTGAGCACTGCCAGGTGTGGTCCTAAAACAAAACAAAAACAACAGTTGAAATATAGAGAGATCTATGCTTTAGCTCATTTGGATTACTACTGATACAATGGCATAGATTGGGATGTAAATAAAGACCAAAAACTTATTTCCCACTTTTCTGGAAGTTGGATATTCAAAGATTAGACTGAGAGAATTTAGCTATCTAGCAAGCACCTGCTTTCAGTCTCAAAGAGGGCACATTATCTCTGTGTTATAATGTGATAAAAAGGGCAAGGTATCTTCTAAAAAATTCATTTCTAGACAGCAGAGTTTTGGTCTCATAATCCAAGTGTTTCCCAAGATCCTTAGCTTCTAATACTACCATCTTTAGGAAGGGAGATTTTCAATATTTGAGTTTGGGAAGGGTATAGACATTCAGAAGAGAGCACATCAGGTATGTCAAGGTAAATTAATATATGAACCATCACGTTATTTATGGAGTGGGGATCCACCCTGCTGCAGTCTTTTTTAATCCGCCCAGGTATGCTGATCCAGAGACAGACCCCCCACTCCATGAGGACCTCCATTTTCCACATCTGGACTTCCTCCTCGTCAGAACTCCACCCGAGCCTCAGACCGGCTCGATCCACCCTGCTGCAATATTTTTAACTGGCCCGGCCTCCAACAGCCTGCGTCCCCCCCGGGACCTCCATTTTAAACATCAGGACTTCCTCCTTGTAGAACTCCACCCCAGACCACCTATCCACCCGAGATCCACCCTGCTGCAGTCTTTTTTTCCGTAGCTGATCCAGAGACAGACATGGGGCAGAGCTGCTACTGGTCTCACTGTGCCCAGCCTCCATGAGGGCCGGGCAGGGATGGCAGGTCTAGCCCTGGCCCACCACCCAGCGAGCCTCACAACAAGCCGGCCACCCAAGTCCAGGGATCTCCATTTTCCACATCGGACTTCCCCCTCGTCAGAACTCCACCCAGCAGACCAGCCTATCACAGCCTGGCTTGCACAGCTGCAAGCGGCCGCTCGGTTCATCAATAAATGCAGGATTTTGAGATGACTACAAGAGTGTGCTATCCACGCACAGCAGAGCCTGGCAAGCTACCCGTGTCGTATTTGATATGCCAGATACCAGTAACAATTATAGACCTCATTCCCATGACCTGATGGAATGGTTTGAGGCTCTTTATGTTCCTGGAGCAAGCAGGTGCCCTTTGGCTCTACTTGCATGAGACAGGTCATATGGAGATGTTACTGGTGCCCGCTCGAGCAAATCGAAGATGAAAAGGAAGACAGTGATACAGTGATGTTATTTAACAATTTTCTGAAATTAGTACTGTTATCTAAAAGAACTTAATACAAATTATAATGAATTTTATATTTTCTATGTTGAAGGTATTCAATGCAAATTAATCAATGAGGGAGTCCATCCATGAAAGTATTACTCAGAGGTTGGAAACTACAAAGAAAGAAGGATGAAAATATCTGATTGCATGGGAAAGAGAAACCATTATGAAAAATTGTGCTTTCATATATGTGGATGTTAAGAATTATGTACAAATGTATGTAACTGCTGAAAAGTTTAGGTGAGTCTTTTTTTTTTGGCAGGGCTACTCCTGCCGCACTCAGAATTACTCTTGGGCTCGGGGACCTATGGGATGCTGGGGACGACCCAGGCGGCATGGGCCGGTGTGCAAGGCCCCCCGCTGGGCTATCACTCCAGCCCCTGAATAATCAAATTTCTAAGCCAGGAGAAGTGTTGGAAATTCTCTATTTGGATCTCTGTCTACGTAACATTTTTTAATATTTTTATTTATTTATTTATTTATTTATTTATTTATTTATTTATTTATTTATTGCTTTTTTGGGTCACACCCGGCAATGCTCAGGGGTTACTCCTGGCTCTGCACTCGGAATTACTCCTGGCGGTGCTCAGGGGACCATATGGGATGCCGGGGATTGAACCCAGGCTGGCGCAGGCAGGCTGTGTGCAAGGCAAAAGCCCTACACGCTGGGCTATCGCTCTGGCCCCAATGTAACATTTTTTAATAGCAGCGACTTGACATTTGGACAGCTGTGATTTAGGAAGACCATCTATGCTAGTAATTTAATTCAAGCACATTACTTTTTTTTAATACTGTAATACACCCTTAGTTTTATTTTCTATTATGTTTTTAATTTTTGTTATACCACCATTAGATATACAATTACAAAGATGTTCATAAGATGTTCATATTTGGGTTTCGGTCATACAGTGTACCAGCACCCATCCCTCCACCAGTGCCCATTTCCTACCACCAATGTCCCCAATTCCCTCCCCCTCCTCTAGCCTGCCTCTATGGCAGGTTCTTTATCTCATTCTCTTTCTTTCTCTTTCTCTCTTCCCTTGCACATTGTGGATTACAATACATACATTAAGAGGTTGGCATGTGTATCTTTTTGCCTGTATTTAATGCTCAGTTCTAGGTTGGTATTAGCACTTTGACAATTATTAGCACACTGTTCTGTTCTGTCTTACCTAATCTCTGACTCCCACACATTTGTGATAATTTTCACCTTTGACAAGACCTCCTGATCCATGTTTCGCCTGACCTTGGATACTGGTATTATAATATGTACATATATATTTATGTCATGCAAATAAATGCAGTCATTCTATATCTTTCTTTTTTCCTCTGGCTAATTTCACTCAACATGATCCTCTCCATGTCCATCCATTTATAGGCAAATTTAATAACTTCACTTCCTGACAGTTGTATAGTATTCCATTGTGAGGATGTGCCAAAGTTTCTTCATACAGTCATCAGTTCTCGGGCACACTGGTTGTTTCCAGATTCTGGTATTGTGAATAGTCAAGCACATTACTTTTGTATAACCATCTTTGTTGTTTGTTTTTTGGCCACATCCAATGGTTTTCAGGGTTTACTCCTGGTTTTGTGCCTAGTGATCACTCTTGGTGAGAATCCAGGGGACCAAATGTGATGTTACAGACTGAACTCTGATCAGCCATGTGCAAGGCAAGTGCTCTGGGCACTGTGCTATCTCTCCAGCCCCAGGGTTTCCTTATCTTTAAACCAGCAACAATAATACCTCTTGGATATATATACTTCAATATTGAAAATGAGGAATAGACATAGAATAGATTTAAACACCTGCACATAGTGTTTCATTTTAGTTGTAGGGAAACGGAGGTATAGAGAGATTAATTAGCTTTCTCAGTTCATACCAAGTTTAATAAGTGGAACTGGGATTTAAAACTAGGTGACTAAACTGAGTCTGCAGGACTAGAAGCAGCAAACAGTATGACCCAATACCTGTGCCAGGCACTCAATAAATAAAATGACTTCTCTACAAGCAGAGAACATATTAGTGGCCTGGAAAGTGATTACATCAGCTTCATTATTACATAAATGCAAGCATCATTTCGTTTGAGAAATATCGGACTTTTAAAGCCAAAGATGTGGGGGGCAGAGGGGCATTGTGTATAAATGCAGCTTTTTTAAAAAGGACCAAAAAACATCTAGTTTATGTGGGATACTAGAGACCTCAATTTTAGGGCAGATTGAAAATTATATGGGAGTGAGTACCATCTTCCTTTTAAGTAATTATTCAAACTGTAGTATTTGAATTATTTTTCATATAGGATATCAATATATTAAAAGAAATTCATACTCTTTTTTTGGACTTCTATAAACAGTTTAATACCCAAGGCATATAAAGGGAATTAGCAAGGGATGAAGTAAACCTCATTATTATGATTTAAAAAGAACAGAGATCTGCTTTCAAGACAAAGTAAAATGATAGCATTGCACATTCCTTGCTTATTTTCATTATAGTGGTTAGAGATTTAAATTTATTTATACATTAGTTTATTTTATAAATTATTTTTGAGCATCTCTTACATGTTTGATCTTAGGTTAACTTGGATGACTATAATCATGAACAAAATAAACATGATTCTCATAGTGCTGCAAGAAATTTATCCCAACCTTATGGTGTGAAAAATTCTTGAATCTCACACCTGAATCTTTAATCCTTTTGGGTCTTTTGAGGTAAACTATTTAAGAATAGAAGTTTATTTACTCAGACTTCCTCAAGTATAAAATAGGAATTATAACAATTCTTTCTCAGTTTATCCTAAACATTGAATTAGTCTTTTTGGTTCTTGAAACAAGTCTTAGCAAACATGAAAAACTCAGTGAACGCTAGCTGGCATTTCAATATAGAGAAAACAAATAGGTTGTCAATTTACAGTATCTGGCTCTAAATTTAAAGTAAGTATATAATTCAAGTATAGTTAAGTGCTCATTATATTTAATAATAAAATTAGAAAAAATGTGGGACCTAATTAACATGTTTCCTTGCTGTGGCCTATATTCAAGAAAGATTTTGCTTTCCAAACTTCCACCAATAACTGCAACCCAGGTTCTGAATTTTTGAGAGAAAGAAGAGAGAAAACTAAGAGAAGCATTGGTCTCCTCATTCTATACCTACAAGAACTTACTTATAGATAAACCTAGTTCTTCAAGAGAATTTCAAATTTCTAATGAGGCATAAGAGATGCCAGTGAGTAACTGGCATGGATGATGGTCAGTAAAAACTTTCCCAAAGTGTGGTAAAATAGCACTGGAAGAGGCCGACAAATGACTTTACATTTCTTTGGTTTTTATAAGGAGAAACTGGTCTAAAAGAAGTAGTTTATCTTTAGGAAAAGATAATAAAAAGTGGATTTCTCAGAAGTAGTTTTCTTAAACCCTGCCAGGCTTCTTAAGATATTCCACAGTTTTAGGGACCCAGGAGGGTTTTTTTTTTTTGTTTGTTTTATTTTCTTTTCTCAGACTTAGGTGGGTGGGTGGGAGGAGGAGCAACAGTGAGTGTGAGGGCTGTTCTGCAAAGTTTTCCTTGTGCTCACTATCACTTTTATACGACTGTTCTCTGCTCCAACTCATTCTATTCAGTTTCTCTTCCTTGTGGATAGGTCCTTATTTATTTGTAACCATCTCAGAGATACCTTGGGTGAGGGGTAATTATCCTCAAGATTCACTTTAACATAAGAAAGAAACTCTTGTTTGAATTAGAGTGTTCACCTAGTGGTGCAAAGACAAATCCTCTGAATAAAATGGAACATCTTGGCAATGAGTCCCTACAAATTTAACAGACATGAATTCCCCTGAAGTTCCATGCCTCGCTTCATGAAACCCTACTTTGTGTCTTCATTTAGATTTTGGGAGGCTGGGAAATTGGTGCTGGAAAGGAGGCAGTGGGGAGAGACAGAGAGACAGTCTATGCTGCGTTTATGAGGTGACAGGTAGTAGATAACCCGTTTCTTAGACACAAGTAAGAGCGTTATCAGATTTTATCACAATCCCAAATCACACAAGTGTTTGTTGATTTCCCCCTCCCCCATTAGTTCTATTTTATTTGAGGGGATTAGGGGAGTTTAGCTCAGCTTTCGAAAAAAACTTGCTACTCTGAGCAAAGTGGGCATGGACAATTTTCCCACCTGATTGTGGGCACTTCGGTTTTGCTTGCCTATTTTTTACCCCACAATACACACCCCTTTCTTACCTAACCGTTTGCTCTCCAGGCTGGACCTGGCTGCGCTCTGCTTTCTCACCAATCGCCCGCCCCCTCCCAGTCTCCGGCACCCTAGGGAACCCATGTCAGTGTTTTGAATCCCTAGATTGCTCCAGCAGAGAAACTAGACGGAGTAGGAGCACAGGCACTTTGGACCGCAGGCAGCTCTCTGCTTTCTTCTTCTGCAGCTTCCCCTTCCTCTTTTCCCCAATAGATGTGTAAACACATGTATTTTCCTGTTTGAATTGAGCGAGTTGGTCCTCTGCCTGTGCCTTGATTTAGCTATTGGATTGAGCCTTGCTCCTCCCTTCCCTACTCGGAAAGGAGCCACAGGGATCTGGAGCTCCAGCTTCCAAATTGAGGCTGGCCTCAGGCCAGGTGACCTTTTCTTTGTAAGTTTCTTTCCTAATGGGGGAGGGAGGAGAGCTGGGATCAGTTTGGTGGTGTTGGGGGTGGGGGTGAGTGGAGGGCGGAGGGGGTGGAAGAGAGTGGAGGGCTGTTGTTAAACAGTTTCTTACCGTAAGAGGGAGTTCAGACCTAGATCTTTCCAGTTAATCACACAACAAACTTAGCTCATCGCAATAAAAAGCAGCTCAGAGCCGACCGGCTCTTTAGGCACTGAGTCGCAACGGATTCTTTCCCCAAGCATCTTCTCCAGGGGAATCCGCCAGCAAGTCCAGCAACACCATGTGGGTGACCAAACTTCTGCCAGCCCTGCTGCTGCAGCACGTCCTCCCTCCATCTCCTCCTGCTCCCCATCGCCATCCCCTATGCAGGTTCGTTTTCTCTTCTTCACTCTTACTATTTTCGCTCTTGCTAGCCTTTTCTTTTCCTAAGATGCTCTCTCTGTCCTATTCCCAGCATCTTTTCTTAACTCTGTATGAACTATGTTTTTTGTATGTGTGTATTTAAAACTTTTTGTTTTCACAGTCTATTGCTTTTTTTTTTTAAATCTGCCTGAGAAAGCACTAAACATGAGAATTAACATCTTCTCAAATAGCTTGCACTCCACACAACCCACCGGGCTGTGCTGCCTGAGCCTGACGGTTGTAGACTCTTGGCTATAGGAGTGTAGTGCTGACATTGGCTGTAACTTTTGCCAGTTAAGTTTCAGGCTGAACAGGGGCTGGTCTGAAGAGGGAGAAGGATGATGGTCAGCACAGCAGGATCTGTTTTTTTCCAGAGTTCAGTTTCCCATGACAATCTACTATTTTGCATCACTCAGTTAACATTCAGAGTCATATTATGACTTTATATACCGGGTTTTGTTTGCGGAAAGCAGCTAAAACCCCACGTAAAGGCATATTGTAAAAATGAAAGAGGAATCCTCTCTTCTGAGATCTCATTCCTTTTGGGTATGCCTGCCCTTGGGAAACAGAAGTGCAAGAGAGGCAACAACTGTGTGTGTCTGAGTAAAGCTGCAGAGCTACTTCTTTTTAGTCTCCCGCTTCGCTCCTGAGTGTACACGTTAGGTAAGGGTGCTCTGGGAGTTCACATTGCTTGCAAGTTTAGACATTTCACTTGCTGCTTTGGGAAGTTTTCTGCCCTGCCATTATCGGAACAAGAGGAAACATCTGTATTTGGCTGTATTATCATTGTAGTGACTGGGATGCCGGTGGGAGAAGGTAGTAAGCATCATTCACAGGCACAGGGGAATAAAAGAATGGAACAAATGCCCATGTGTTAAGAATGAACAAATGCCCAGATGGTTAGACATTACCCTCTGATAATATAGAATGGAGTGTGATTGTGTATTTTGAAATCAGTTAAATATGAAATTCAAACTTTCTGACATAATACAAAGTTTGCAATCTTTAAGAATGTACTCAGTGACAAGAAATCTGATACCACCTACCTGGCTTTCTTCTATTTTATGAAGTTGCCCTTTGGGAAAGACAATGCTGAGTGAGAAGGGTCAATCTGAAAAGTTTTAGTTAAGATTTTTGAAGAGGTAAACAGAAGTTAATATAGTTCAACAGGGTTATTATGCGAAATGCATAACATTAAAACAGAATCTTTTAAGTTATTTTTGGTTTAGGGAATTATGAGCATGAATTGAAATCATCTAATATTTTGAAGATTTCCTAGCTTGAAGATTAAAATGCTATCGGAGAGAAGTAGAATATGGTTATCTGAAATCATCTGTGTTAAATGCAAGGGGAACACTGTAGAAAACCCAAACAGTAGATCAACTATAGACAATGTCTATTTGTTTTTGGCACACATTATGAAATGTTGGCAGGAGATATACATTTGTAATTATATTTCACTTTGGCTAATGTTGAAATGACTGTGTTTCCTGAGTATAGGGAGAAGGCAACCCAAGAGTGTATTGGCAGGCAAGAAAAACCAATTGGGAGTTACAGAAATGTTGTGATTAATTCTTGAAGTGAATAAAGTTAAAATTGTCATCAGAAAAGACTCTGCCTTTGGTGGAAAATTTATTTTGATATTTTTATTTTTTAAATAAGTCAAATGAAGACATGGATACCTCTCTTAAAACATACAAGAAAGGAATTTTCTTTTTATATTATCTAGCTCTGAATTATTAAAGGTTTTCCTTTTTTATACTTTTTGATATATTTGATGAATCCTTATATTTTTCACAATATAAAATAAGAGGATGTTAGAAAATAAATAGATATTATAATGAGATGAAGTGAGTTATGTATATGCTGCAGATGTAGCATTGAAAAGTTTTAAATATTTAATGTCCTGACCTAAGCCAATCTTGTAGGGGTTGGTCTACATTGTTTACATTCCGTCCACTACTACTATACTAAATAAAAGAAAAAAGTCCAAATCCCTTTTACAAAATGCCATTAAATGAGCCCTTGACTTCTAGTTTCATACAATAAATATAAAAATGAACAAATGAGAAATAAACCTACATATTAGGATTTGAGCAATTACATTTGAGCAACTGCTCTAGAGCAAGTTTTTTTTAAATAAGGTTTTTCTGTAAAAACATTGGCATTTTTTTAAAATTATTATTATTTTGCATTGAATCACCATGAGACAGACCACCACAAAGCTGTTCATGATTGGGTTCTGTCATACAGTAACACTGGCATTATTGAACTCATCTTGCATGTGCACACCAAGGTTAAAAAGGCATTAATTACGTTTTTGGCCTTTAAGATATATATTTAGGTGAGATTTCTGTCTAATATATTTATATTAGATACATGGCTTTTATTTTTCATTTTATATATATAATGACATATATATACATATTTGTATATTTATATACACATACATACTGTTTTACTAAAGCCCCCCCCAAAAAACTGCAACTTTTGCCAAATCCTTTGGGAAAACTTCTGCAGTTAGGGATGCTATAATACTATGAGAGTTCATTTCTAGCAGAAAGGATCAAAGAAGTTACATTTCTGGGTGTTACAGAAATGTTGTGATTAATTCTTGAAGTGAATAAAGAAGGAACCTGGTACTCAGTTTAAGTGTAAAAAGATGAGTAGTAGAATGGTCAGAATCAAAGTCAGTTAATTGAACACAAACTGACCAGAGACATAAGATTAAAAGTAATCTTGTGATGCTGGTGAACAGAGTGCATGAGGGAGAACAGTATAACCTGTGATGGGAAAAGCCAGGCAGAGTAGCATGCACACTCTTGAGGGATATAAAACCTGTGATCTCTATACTAACACCAAGGGCAACTGCTGAAGCTTTTGAGTTGCCAGGATACAGGATTAAACAGGCACTTCATTATGGCTCTTTTGGTGGCTGTGTGGTGGAGACATGTAGACAGAGACAGTGAAGAACTAGACCAGGATTGGTGTTTATATTAAAGTGAAATATTGAACAAGGTAACTCAGTGAAGAAGGAGGGAAGTTCTAGAGATGACCCCTAACCTCACATTGCATATCACTTCATTTTGTCAATCTCCTTAGAGGACATTGCTATGTTGCTTCTTATTGGTATGCACCTCAGACCGTTATTTGATTAAAATATGATATGACTCTCCCTTACTTGACATCTTTATCCGTGATAGTGTTGCCTTTCCAAAAGGAGAGTAGATGACAATCCATTTGTGAAATCCAAATCCCAGACAGCAATAGCAATGAACATTTGGAATTGTATTTATGATTCTTGTCTTTGGGAAATTTAAAATATCCAATCACAACTATTCTCTTCCATTAATTATTTGTCTGCTTTCATCTTAACTTCTTGTTGCTTCAAACTGTTAATCACTCACTAATCATGTGGGTAGGTCTCTCAGAATATGTGGAGCCAGATTCCTGCTTCTTTCCACACCCTGCAAATCCTTTCCTTGCATGATTTTCCTTTGAAGTCAATGGTTAGTCCATGCAAAGAAGAAAATATATGAGGTACTGAGAGAAATGAGTGTGAGGCGGGGGTGGGGAAGGGGAGGGCCCAGAGGGAGAAATGTGTCTTTCTTCAAGTACCTTGGTACATTTGACCCTACTTTCTGTTTGTAGATTTTCTTGAAGATCCTAATGATTGCAGTGCTAATATAAGGGGCTTCAGGTTCTTTAGAAAATACAGCTTCCAGAATGTTTTCTTATAATTGGAGAAAGGGGGAAAGGGCTGCATTTTTGAAGTACAGGGAAGCATGACAAAGTTGCAGTGATCTCTCACCTTTTGATGTTCTTTCAAGATATTGTTTATAAACAGTCAGTCATGTACAAAAAAATAGTAGGGAAAACTCTAATCCAAAGATATTTTTTGAGTTTCCTTCCAAATTGTGTTTGTCTTATTTGCAGTTTTCAGTAAAACAAGCATCAGTTGTTAATACATATGTAAAAGTTGAAGCTATTTTCAGCAAAATAACTTTATTTTCAGATTTTTAAAATGACTTCTGTTTTGAATTTTTCTCTTATTGAACAAATGAATCATACAAATGTGTGGATTACATTATGTACAACTAGTTTGAGCTTCACATTTTGGAGTAATCAGTCACTGAGCTAGTAGGAATGACTGAATTATAAGGGAAAGCTTCTAAGTCGTAAGAAATAAACAGTGAAAGGAGAATCCTAGTATCTGGTTTCCGTTGCCTCTGTTAGCCTATAGTGCCAGACAAAATTTTCACTCCTATTTATTATTTAGCAAAGGGAATAATAGATTTCTTTGTCCTTCACTATGCTTTTTGATCTTTAGGTAAACAATTGTGATGGGAAAAATTTCAAGTATCAAGAGTAGAATGTTTTCATGAGGTCTAGCCACACACTGACACATTTCAATAGGACAACTGAGGTTTGCTATAGTTAAGTATACCCAAGGACCCTACAGAGAACCCTGTTCACTAAAATAGTCCTCAATTCAGGGGATTTTTATTGCATGTAATTGGGAAAAGCAACCATAGGAATGACCACAGGTATTTGACTTGATACGATAATTAGTAAACTGAATATATGAACTTAAGTTTTCTTTTACACTTTTAAATCTGATTTTTATTATGCTCCTCTCACACACTTAGGCTAATATTAAATACATAATATACCAGGTAAATTACAATTTTAGTTAATATAATTTGAGATATATTTTGTTTATTATGTATAGTACATGTCATATATAAGTATTTCAATTTTGGCAAGAAGTGTTTGGCAAGAAAACTTTCTGCATCTATTTCTATTTCTTCTAAGACATATTACAACTTTCACAGGAATTCAATTATTATGTTATAAAACATTACACAGTCATTAGAAAATAGTCCATTAAGATTAAAACAGTGGTGGAGTGGTAGTACAGCAGGAAGGGCACTTGACTGAATCAGGTTCTATACCCTGCACTCTATATGGTTATCTAAGCATTTTCAGGAATTATCCATGAGCACAGAGTCAGGGCTAATCTCTGAAAACCTCTGAGTGTGCCTCCCTCAAAAAAAAATAAAAGGAGATAGACTTACTAGAGAAGTTATTCATATGGTCCTGTGGCAAAATTTGTAAAGATTTAAGAATCTTCTCTGATGCCAGCATTATAAGATCATATTTCAAAGCCAAAACTTGGTTTATTCATCACATTTTAATCAGATTTATTTCTAAATATTTACTCAATAAAATATTCAGAAACTAAATTGTTCAGTTTCAAACAGAATATAACTCTTATTAGGTAAATGGAATATTAGCATTTAGGGTAATTAAAATCACTTGCACACCAATGGTAATGACCATATTATCTGTCTGCCAACATTGTATAAGGCATTTGATTCACACTCAGTAAATAATGAATTGATAGATTATGTGTTTGATTATATTTCTATGTTACATCTTTATTTTGCCAATTATATGTCCTTCACTGACATTCCATTTTGTTAAGAAAATTAGAAAATAAAAAAGCATTTTATGGACTTTTTTTGCACAAATATTTGGGGGCCTGTGTTCTGGGGTTTCACAGAGAACCAGAAATTTAAAGAACTTCATATTTTGTCTTATTAGTTGTAGACTCAGGTTAGGTTAGACATTAATGAGTAGATGCTTATGCAAATAAACCAGCTGGGGCTAGTGGTTACTGACAAACCGATAGTATTATGCCATTATTGCACCTGTCACATTTTTAAACACCCCCCCACACACTACAAGCAATTATGATGAACAGGTAGACAGTGATACAGTGATACAGTATTTTTGCTCTTTTCTTGACACATCTCACCACATATAGGGCCATGAAGTCCTATTATTTTCTACAACCCAGTCCTCAGCCAATTGTGTTTAAAAACAATCATTAGAAAGCATTTACAAACCATATTCTGACATACTTTAGGAATTCTTAGAAAAGATGGTGTCATAAGTAAGAGTGGCAGTTTTGAAGCTTGGTAGTTAGGATTGGATCCTGATATTGAGACCAATTTTCCCTCTCTCATTTCTAAATTGTTAAAGGAAATTCCAAAGTCTTCGTCATAGGAGTATTTAAAAGAATTTACAGGCAAGTGAACAACACTTCTAATTACTGTTATTGTATAAGAGAATTGCGATCTCTTGAACTTTATGATTCTCATTGTGAAGAGGATGAACATTGTTAAAAACTGGAAAACTTTGGATAAATTTAGAATAAATAGCAAGGGTTGCTTTGTCTCTACAGTTATCCATAAGATTGGCTTTTAGGATGTTTTAGTTATGCTTTCCAGGTCTTTAAAAGGAGATACTGTGCTATCTAAAGGCCTTGCAGAATACTTTCATAAAGAAAAATGATATTGCTACATTAAAGGATGAAATTTAACAAACATTTGAGTTATAGCATTTGGCTCGATTTCAAGACAAATAGTTCACTGATATTAAGAAATAGTGCTCAAAAGCACAGAGAACATTTTTATAGCAAGTTAGAAGGGCTAAAGTATGAATCAAATGAATTGCTTTAGAGAACAGTTAAGAAACATTTATCTGTTGTGCCATTTTTAGTGAGAATTTTCTCATCAGTCATTGAATTGACTTATCTAATTTTATTATAATTTACAAGAAGACTGAGTGTAGATAAAATGGAAAACTTAATTACAAACTATGGTATGATATGTCTTTGTATATGCTTTTATGTCATTTGGAGAATATCATGTCATTAACTCTTAGAGTGAACTCTGTCCTAATTTTTAAATCATTCTTCATTTGAAAGAATGTAGCAGTGACTCTCATAGCAAGTTAGTAGTTTTTGCAAAATTTCTGTATTCTTCTCTTGTTCTTAACTATCTAACTATAATTCCCATGCTCACTCCACCATCAAACTCCAGAGGTGCAGTTGTCAGATAATTTTTAGGTGGTTCTTTGGCAGATTTTTCTTTCATTTATAAGCCTTATAAGAGTTCCCTTTTGTTTTCATTATTTATTTGTCTATTATTAGAAGGACAGAAGAAAAGAAGAAACACACTTCATGAATTCAAAAAGTCAGCCAAGACTACTCTAGTTAAAGTAGATCCATTACTGAAGATAAAAACCAAGAAATTGAACACACCAGACCTATGTGCCAATAGATGTATTAGGAATAAAGGACTTCCATTCACCTGCAAGTAAGTTTCTCCATGATATTATTATATTTTTCCAAATGTAGCTTGAATTCACTATCATTATTTATTTATTTTGAATTTTTTTATTATACCACCATGAGATATACAATACAATTACAAACATGCTCATGTTTGGGTTTCAGTCATGCAGTGTTCCAGCACTGATCCTTCCACCAGTGCCCATTTTCACCACTAACATCCTCTGATTTCCTCCCCTCCCCCTTGCCGCTATAGCAGGCACTTTGTCTCTCTCTCTTTCTTTCTTTCTTTCTCTCTTTCTTTCTTTCTTTCTTTCTTTCTTTCTTTCTTTCTTTCTTTCTTTCTTTCTTTCTTTCTTTCTTTCTTTCTTTCTTTTCTTTCTTTTCTTTCTTTCTTTCTTTCTTTCTCTTCTTTCTTTCTTTCTTTCTTTCTTTCTTTCTTTCTCTCTCTCTCTCTCTCTCTCTCTTCTTTCTTTTCTCTCTCTCTCTCTCTCTCTCTTTTCTTTCTTTCTTTCTTTCTTTCTTTCTTTCTTTCTTTCTTTCTTTCTTTCTTTCTTTCTTTCTTTCTTTCTTTCTTTCTTTCTTTCTCTCCCTTCTCTCTGTCTCTCTCTATCTGTCTCTGTCTCTGTCTCTCTTTCTCTCCCCCTTCTCTTATATATTGTGGTTTGCAATACATACATTTAGAGGTTATCATGTATATCCCTTTGCCTACACTCAATGCTTAGTTCTAGGCTGGTATTTCATTTCCAACAGTTATTTACACACTATTCCTTCCTCTGTCTTACCTAACCATTGACTCCCAAACACTTTTGGTAGATTCCACCCACTGACAAAACCTCCTGATTCATGTTTTGCTTGACGTAGGATATTGATATCATACTTTTTTTTTCATTTCCCACAAATAAATGCAGTCATTCTATATCTGTCCTTTTCCCTCTGGCTAATTTCTCTCAGCATGTTCCCATGATCCTCTCCATATCTATCCATTTATAGGCAAATTTCATAACTTCGTTTTTCCTAAGAATTTACTATTATTATATTTGCTTGCTTTTTAAAAAGTTCAGTATAAAATTATAAACTTGATTTTATATTTTACTGAATGCAATAACAGATAAAACTCAGTGGATGGGACTTTAAATAAGGGAGAATACATAAACTGATTCTTTTTAGAATGGACATTGGCTTCAGTTTTAAGGAACTTGTTTTCTCATTCTATGAAAAATTAAAGTGCAGTAAGGCTGAATTCTCTCTCTCTAGTATTTTATAATGCTCATCACACACTTAACTTTTTTCTTTGCAGAAGAGTATAGGAATTTTTTAGATTATAAGTCAGTCAACAGCCACATTCTACTGCAACTTATATCACTGTCATCAGGGATTCAAATAAAAGGTGTTGAGAGAATTATATAAAAAGCTAGTAGATTTGTCAGCATCAGAGACTATTTAGAATAAGCTGTGGAGAAGTGATGATAAAGATTCAGGTGAAGTATGTGATGGGACGATAGCATGAGGAGAAACTCAACTTGCAAGTCTTCTTATCTCTTGAAGGTACCACAGGTCTCGCATTGAAGAAAGTCTTTATTTTGCCATCTGAATATTTTTCCAAACTGTCAGAAGAAAACATTTTCTTTTCCATAAACATTTCCCCACACTTCCACTATTTCCCCCTTTTTCCAACCCCTCCTCTTTTTTTGGTTAAACATGACTGTATGACTGTATAATTTGAATTGCTATTATATTAGGGTCGTGCACATGATGTGAACACAGATTTTAGTAATGCTCTGGGACTGAGAAGGGAAGATCAGAGTCAGAAAGGCCTTCAACAGATTTAGGAAGAGGAAAGACTATCTCCCTTATATTTGTTTAGTTTCATTGGAAGTCTTTTTTATAGCCAAACTGTCATTTTCATGGAGATGTTTCTTGGCAAGGGGAGTTGGGGAATTGCCTTTGCATGTATGTTTCTACAATAAATTTGCTTCTTTCCCTGACTTGCTCATAAAATGGCTTGAGATTGTTAAAAATAGAGAAAACTATCCTCTATTATGGACTGTGTAGATTTTTTTGAGATTTCTTCTTGAAAAGGAATAGTTGGATTTATTGAAATGTCTTTTTAGTGTCAGAAGTGTGGGGCAAAGGAAACAGGAGAAGGGAATCTTTCTCTTAATTGCCTTGATTCCTAGGCTTTGTGGGTGGTTCCCAAGCAGTGAACATCCCCGGCAATACTAAGACTAGAGCCTCAGAATGTGGTGGTGCTTGGGCCCTACTGTGCTAGGCAGGGAGCTGTAGGGCTGTCTCTAGGGACCATGAGGGCCGCCTCAAAAATGCTACGCAAAGATGATTGTGGGGACTTAGAAGCCTCTGTACTAGTTCCCTGCTCCCTGATACTTTATTTTTAACTTTGAACCTGAACACATACCTGAATCCACAAGTAAGATAAGTATGCTATATCTGGAGCTCTCATATTAGTTAGTCTAAGTCTTTTAATTAAAAAAAGTGTTCCTTTTATTTTAGTTTCTGATGTTTTTGGTTGTTTGTTTTGATATTGAGAACCACACTCAGCTTATACCTGCTCTGTGTTCAGAAAATTTTCCTAGTAGTGTTAAGAGGATTTGTGGGATTCTCAAATTGATTCTGGATTGGTTGCAGGAAACTCCAGTGCCTTACTTGGTATATCTCTCAAGTCCTTTTTTTTTTTGTTTTATTAGGAGATACTTAAATAATGTTGCTGCACTTATTATACATGTAACTCAGTCAATACATTGTTGCATATCTCATGTGTACAATGCATTACACTTCCATTCTTTAATTACTTGTTATTTTTAATCTATAAGTTTATGGCAAACACTGCCCCTCCAGGTGTTGAAGGTATGGCTGTGGTGCCTGGATGCATAGGCAGTTGGCAGACAGGAGACAAACTTGTCTATACCCAGGATTCTGCCCTGTGGGCCCTGGATGGTTGATGGTCTGACATAGAAAAAGACTGGGTCCCCTGGAATGAACCCAGAGCCATGACAGAACCTGGCTAGCTACCCGAGGTGTATTTGATATGCCCAAAACAGTAACAATAATGGACCTCATTCTCAATGAATGAAGATTTACTGGTGCCTGCTTGAGCAAATCGATGAACAACGGGAAGACAAGTGCTGAAAATCACATAATAATAATGCCTGAATAAAGGCAATGATTTTTTACCCAGAAATGGAATAATTTTCATTTCTCTATCCCAAGTAAGTATGCAAATGTGCTTATAATCACCAAGAACATTAATTATCCAGAATTGAAGGTACATACTATAATACTCTAAAATGAGCTTCTTCATGAGTTAAAGGACCTTTCACAGACTTGTTATATAGATTAGAATAATTGAAATATAATGAGAAATTATAAAAATACTTGGAAAAAACAACAAAATGATGAAAGCTTCTGTAATTCAGAGAGCATGGGGTGCAATATTTGCACTGTTTTTCTTGAGAAGGTATCAATAATACTGAATTTACAAAGATTGTAGGTCATTGCTGGGTAAGAAAGGTAACCAGAATGCCTGATTCTAAGCTCTTCCATAATTGTTAATTCACGAATTGACTCAAGAGAATAAAATAAACAGACCTTCTTCTGTTAGCAGTAATTGTGAAACTGGTATTGGGACTTCCATTATACCAAAAACAGCAAGATAACTAGACAAAATAAATGTTTGAAAGGAAGATTGCAAGATAAAGACTCAAAATAAAACTTAAGATGCAACACAAGGAATGTGATGGCTTGAATCCAGTCCATATAGATATAAGGAAGTACATTACTGTGAGGTTATGGCTTTGTGATAGCAAGAGAGTAAAGGGTGAATGGAATCAGCAAACTAGAAATCTTGTCACGCACATTCCAGGTGGAATCACCTCTGTATTAACAGAGCAAATCATATGTTCTTGATAGGGCTTAGAAATCTTTTGCAAGGAAAGCATCTATCAAAGCCTTATTATTTATAGAAAAGTAGTATATATGGATGATAACATTAAATTTTAATATGAAGGTAAGTAGCAGCTTACCTTCAGAAACTTAAAATTTTTTAAAAATATATTTAGTTTTTAATCTTATATTCATTTTGAATTCTTATGGTTTTATTATAATGTTGCATCTTCCCCTGATACCACATATGAAAAATTCAAGTCTATTATTAGTTATTTTTGTTTAATCAAGAATTCTGCCTTAGCCACTAAAATATACTTTGATGATCCTTGAAGGATAGAAACTTTTATAAATGAATATTTCAATGTATAAATCAAGCACAAAGTTTATGAATCTGAATTTTAAAATTTTGGGGATGTAGAATAAAGTATACTAAATGAACATTCGAATAGGTAAAATATTAAGAATAATTTGATATCTTTTAAGTATTTATTTTAACAAATCTAATTTTCCTAAAATTCATTTGAAGTTTGTTAATACTAAGAATAGTTAATTGAAAATATTAAAATTACATGAAACTTATGTTGTTAACATTTAATTTATGGAATGGAAAAAGATTCTTACCATAGAAAATGTAGATATTTCTTTCAATTAGATTCTTATACCAGATGATATTGTTATTACCATGGACATAGTAAGAAGACATTTTCTTTCATTTCTAAAGTAATACAGCCTATAATTCTAATTCAATTTCCTATATCTAAGAAACGGTAACACTTGAAAAGATTTTATGTACTTTACTGTTCTCAGTTTAGAGATTTGAGTTTCTATCATTCTCAGTTTAGAGATTTGAGTTTCTATAAGTCCGTTTAGAAAGACTAAAAACGTCCTTCGAAAGATTGTTTAGAAAGACTTTTTTTTCTTTTTTGGGTCACACCCAGAGATGCTCAGGGGTTACTCCTGGCTCTTTGCTCAGGAATTACTCCTGGAGGTGCTCGGGGGCCATATGAGATGTTGGGGATCCAACTCGGGTCGGCCACATGCAAGACAAATGCCTTACCCGCTGTGCTATAGCTCTGGCTCCAGAAAGACTATTTTTTCAGTGAAAAAATACTACAACTAATTTTGTATAGGAATTATAGTGGAAAACTGATATATTTAAGCAATTTGCTTTAGATGACACATCAAATGCATATTTCAACTTAGTCTTATTTATCTTTTGGTTTTGGGGCCACACCTGGCACTGCCTGGAGCTTACTGTTGCCTCTACACTTAGGAATCACTCCTGACAGACTTTGGACCGTATGAGTACTAGGAATCCAACCCAAGATGGCCAATATGCAAGGGTAGCACCTTACCCACCGTACTATCTGTTCAGCCCCTCAATTTAATGACTTTTAGATAGTAATAGCTTAAAAGCAAAGCTATTAATTCACGTGCATAATGCAATTATGCAAGCAAATCTAATTTGCAGGCATTGACTGAAATACATAGTTCTATATTTAGCAAGATTGTCAAAGTTACTTTGGGATGGGGGGCAATTTTGAGCCGTACCCTGCAATACTAATACTTAATCCTAGATCTCTGCTCTGGGATGACTCCTGACCATGCTGGTGGAACCAAAAACCAGAGTTTGCTACGTGCAAGCAAAGTGTCCTACAACTCCAGGCCATGTCATAGATTCAAAGTTTTCTAACTCTACAACATAAGATATTATATGTAATTTGTTTGGTTTGTTTTGGGGCCCCATCTGATGGTGCTCAGGGATTAATCCTGGCTATGCACTCAGTAATCACTCCTGGAGGTTCTTGGGCAACCATATGTGATGCCAGAGATAGAACACAGGTTGACTGTGTGCAAGGCAAGCACCCTACCCTTGTACAGTGCTCAGTCCCCTATATGCAATTTTTTATTTCAGAACTTTACTTCATATGAGTACCTCCTGAGGAGTTGATTTTTCTGATGCACTTTTTGGAATGTCATTTTAGAATGTTCTTTATAGAGTTATAAAATTTGGAAATTAATAATGGTATTCCAAATTTAATCAATAAATCTGTTAAGTTTCTGTGTACTTAAAAATAACAGAAATTGGGCCGAGCGATAGCCCAGCAGGTGGGGCGTTTGCCTTGCACGAGCCGGCCTGTGCCGGCCTGGGTTCAATCCCCAGCATCCCATATGGTCCCCTGAGCACCGCCAGGGGTTATTCCTGAGTGCGGAGCCAGGAGTAGCCCCCTGAGCATTGCAGGGTGTGACCCAAAAAAGCAAAAAAAAAAAAAAAAAAAAAAAAAACAGAAATCTTCAGACATAATCTAAGTGCCTGTACTATTTATTGATTTTGCTAGTCTAAGCCTTCTTCGATTATTTGAAATCACATAAGAAGAAAAACATTCTAAGTAGCATTTGATGCAATATTTAAACAGATATCTACAATCTTATTTTTTTTTCATTGAAATAGCAGGTGCAAATTCATATGGCTCTATCCCCGGCATCCAATATGTCACCCTAGTGCTGCATTCCTCAGTGCAGAGCCTGGAGTAAGCCCTAAGCATCGCTGGGTGTGATCCAAAACAAACAAAATAAAAAAATATGTCCACTTTACTTTTGTCTCATACCTGGTGGTACTCATAGACTATTCCCAGTGAGGTATACTCAGGTGTTACAACTGATGGCGCTAGGGTGAACTAGTGTTGGCTGGGTTAGGGTCCAGGCCTTCTGCATGCAAAACATGTGAACTAGTTCTCAAGTTATCTCCCTGACACCCATAGGGCCAGTTTTCAAAGAACTGTATAAATAGTGTTATTCCTTATTTTCATTCAGATATTTTTTTCAGGGCTTTTGTTTTTGATAAATCAAGAAAACGATGCCTCTGGTTCCCTTTCAATAGCATGTCAAGTGGAGTTAAGAAAGTGTTTGGCCATGAATTTGACCTCTATGAAAACAAAGGTAACTGATTTATCTTTGAACATGTCATAATAATAAACTGTAAAATAGATGTAATCTCCTGCCTAGTGTTCTTTCTTATGGTTTCCCTCATATGCTGGATTTGTGGGCATCCTTGCATGAAGAAAAGTGGCATCAAAGTTCTGACTTATTTTATTTCATATTTGTGGTTTTTGAGCAACACTCACCAGTGCTTAGAGATTATTCTTGGCTCTGCACTCAGGAATTACTATTGATGGGGCGTTAGGGAACATATAGGATACTGGGGATCAAACTATTTTAGGCAGGCTCCTCACCTGTTGTACTATCACACTGTATCCCCTTGACTTATTTAAGAATGATTATTTAGGCTAAAGCTAACTTTCTTCAAACCTTCCGTAATTAGGAACCGGAGCCATAGTACAGCCAGTAGGGTGCTTGCCTTGAGTGCAGCTGATCTAGGTTCGATCCCCGGCATCCTATATGGTCCCCGCCAGGAGTAATTTCTGAGTGCAGAGCCAGGAGTAACCCCTGAGCATTGCAGGGTGTGACCCAAAAAATAAAACAAACAAACCAAAAAACTTCTGTAATTGAATACCTTTTCCATGTTTATTTCTGTGGCCAGCTACATGGAATAATCTGTTGCAGAGCATCTTTTTTTTTTTTGAGCATCTTATTCTAGTGTTGTTCATATTCATTTTAGAAAGTTGAATATTGTGTTTTAGTAGTTGTAATAAAGTTTATTTACTATAATATTTTAAAATTTAACAACTTTGCACAACTTTTAGGGTTGACTAGTGATAAAAACGGGGAAATACTGAAAATTGTTGGATCTATTATTAGTTCTGTTTATATTTATATACTGTTCAAAATCTTTAAAAGAAAAATTGAGAAATCATATAATTTATTAACTTTTCTCATTTGAAGGTCTAAATTTGCATTCATAAGATATTTACCTTACTCATTAGAATTTTTGTCAACAATTGAAGAGTAGTACATAAAGAGGAATTTAAAAATACATCAAAATGAATAAGTACAAATTATTTTATAATAATTGTGTTTATTTTAATTTTAATAGTTATAAATCTTATATCTTATATTTAGGCATTTGGCAATATATAGGGATATTTCATCATTAATAGATGTTTAATATAAAATTAATGTTTAATATAAAATTAAATTTTTTTCATGCTAGAAAAATAAGATGATTTTTCTATACGCCTATTATACATATCGTAAACAAATCATAATCTATGAAGGTCATATACAGGTTCTGGAAATAAGGCTCATTGGCTGCGAGCTTGCCTTGCATATGAGAGATGGCCCCTTTGTTCTATTACAGACATTGCTAAGAGAAAGCCACACTTCTAATTTTTTCTTTTTGCTAATAATTGTACTTATTATTTCACATGAATATATAGCTTTTGGGGGAGAGATATCTCACTGAGCTCAAAACATGGTTTGGGGCCGGAGCGATAGCCCAGTGGGTAGGGTGGTTGCCTTGCAAGCGGCCGGCCTGTGCCGGCCTGGGTTCGATCCCTGGCATCGCATATGGTCCCCTGAGTGCCAGGAGTAATTCCTGAATGCAGAGCCAGGAGAAACCCCTGAGCATTGCCGGGTGTGACCCAAAAAAGCAAAAAAAAAAAACATGGTTTGTATGCCAGATGGATTTAGTGTCCAGTAATGCATGCTTCCCTGAATATTATCTAGAGCAAACCCTGAGCATGGACCAGGAGCAGCCTAAGTACACTGCCAGGTGTAGCACAAAAAGCAAAAAGAGAATAGTTTGTTGCAATTTGGTTGCCCAGTAACTTTGAAAATGCTAACTGATGTAAGATAATTATAACATAATTACTGATATGAGAATAAATTAGTTATTTTATAAAATTGAACTGATAATAAATTTTACATTTCACTGAATTTTTGTTTTAATATATTATTAAAATGGTTTATATATTTAGATAAATTAGTTTTCCTGCCAAATTAAATTAGCCTCAGAAACTGAGTATACAGTCTAATATAAGTATATAGGCATGCAATCTAAGTATATTCTAAACTTAAGTATATTGTCTAATCTCTGCAGTTATGCAGGTATATGTTCAAAAATAAAAACTTCTTAATAATCTTTTATCTGGAGCTGTAGTGAGATGTATTATGTGAAAATATTAGTGGAAGTCTTGGCATAAATGCCTAATTATTTGAGGTATTATGCATTAATTACATAAAGATTTGAGTAGAATTTGCTTCTCCTTTGATATATACTTACTTAAAACATTTTCTACTTTTTCCTGTAGATTATATTAGAAATTGCATTATTGGTAAAGGAGGCAGCTATAAGGGAACAGTGTCTATCACTAAGAGTGGCATCAAGTGTCAGCCCTGGAATTCCATGATACCACACGAACACAGGTAAGAACAGCATGAAGAAAAGAAGATGCAGTCATTATTACGTGTGTGTCAGACATGTCAAAGTAGTTCTCCAGAGTAAGTTTAACAATCTATAACTTAATCAACTTTGATGAATTGGCTCAGTCCGTGGCCTCTGTGAATTCAAAACTGAATTTTATTTATTTTGTTTTGGGGACCATACCTGGTAGTGCTGCTGGACTAATCCCAACTCTGTTCTTGGGGATCTATCCTGGTCGCTCTAGGGGACCATTCTGCGCTAGGAATTGAACCTGGGCTTTCTGAATACAACACTTGTGCTCTAGCCTGTTGAACCATCTCTCCAGACTCATGACTAATATTTAGCCAAAAACTAATTATCATTTAGGTTGGCCAAACATTATGATACTTCAAATCCTAAACTTGGTGAATGCGTGAAAAGCATATATAAAAGATTCCTCTCTTTATCATTAAGATGATACAATAGTCCATAACTGCAGAGAAGCACATGCCTGACATGTACAAGGCCTCAAGTTTGATCCCTAGTGTTACAAATTCCCCCAACACCAGCAGGTTCAAGCACTGAACCAACATATCACTACAGCTGACTGAATATTTGCAGGAGAGCTTCTGGACACTTGGAGCATTGCCTCTGATGTCACCTCTAAATAAATAAATGCAAGTAAACAATTTTATTTATCATGGAAAAGAAGTATAGCTCTCTTAACCAATAACTAAATATAGCTAAATATTTTTATTTTATTTTTTTAAAGTATTTTATTATACCACTGTGAGATATATAATTACAAAGATATACAATAAAAACTTTATATTTGGTTTTTGGTCATACTGTGTTCCAGCATCCATCCCTCCACCAGTGCCCATCTCCCACCATCAACATCCCCGGTTCCCTCCCTCTCCCACAGCCCACCTCCAAGGCAGGTTCTTTATTTCTTTCCCTTTCTCTCTCTTTCTTTTCCTTCCCTTCCAGACTATGGATTACAGAACATACATTAAAGGGTTGTCATGTGTATCTTTTTGCCTGTATTTAATGCTCAGTTCTAGGTTGGTATTAGTACTTTCAACAATTGTTAGTACACTGTTCCATTTTCTGTCTTACCTAGCCTCTGACTCCCACACATTTGTGATCATTTCCACCTTTGACAAGACCTCCTGATACATGTTTCACTTGACCTTGGATATTGGTATCATAAATATGTACATATATATTTATGTCATGCAAATAAATGCAGTCATTCTGTATCTGTCTCTCTACTTCTGGCTAATTTCACTCAACAAGATCTTCTCCATGTCCATCCATTTATAGGCAAATTTTATAACTTCATTTTTCCTAAGAGCTGCATAGTACTCTATTGTGTAGATGTACCAAAGCTTTTTATCCAGTCATCGATTCTCGGGTACTCTGGTTGCTTCCAGATTCTGGCTATTGTGAATAATGCTGCTATGAACATAAAAGTAGGGATGGTGTTTCCACTGCGTATTTTTGGCTTCCCAGAGTATATTCCCAGGAGCGGTATGGCTGGGTCAAATGGGAGTTCAATTTCTAGTCTCTGGAGGAATGTCCATATTGTTTTCCACAAAGGCTGTACCAGCCGGCATTCCCACCAACAATGGATGAGTGTCCCCTTTTCCCCACATACATGCCAGCACTTGTTGTTCTTGCTCTTTTGAATATGTGCCAGTCTCTGTGGTGTAAAATAATATCTCATTGTTGTTTTGATTTTCATCTCTCAGATTATTAGTGATGAAGAGCATTTTTTCATATTTTTTTGGCCATTCAAATTTTTTCCTTATATTTTTAAAGACTAATTTCACAAAGAATTTTCATAGGAATTGAAGTTGCTTAAAGAGTTTGCTCCAAAGTGACATAGAGACAGTGTTGGGGATAATGGTGTTTGGTACAGTGGTTTTGAATATTAATACCATGAACTTTATCACCATTGTAACAAATTAAAACATGATAAAAATAAAAAGTAAAAATTCCCCTGGGATTGTAGAGATAGCTCACAGGGCTGGGGTATGTATTTTGCACAGAGGAGGCCTGGGATCATTCCCTGGCAGCAGTGGAGCCTGAACACTTCTTGAAGTGATCCACAAGCACAGAGCCTAGAGTAGCCTCTGTGTGTGCTTTGAGTAGCTCAAAGACCAAAAATGAACAGTTCCCCATCACCTATCTCAGATTATTAAATAAATTAGAAATTTTTGATTAGCACATACCCAGTAACTTGCTGGACAGTTTATTTCATTCAGTTTTCTATAAAAGCAAACAGTAGGTGCTTATTTTTGATTTCTGTTTTATGAGGTGAAATTGATATACAAGAAACATTAGTAAATTTTCAAGGTCATCTATAACTAGAAGAGACATGAAGTTTGAGTGCTGCCAGTGATACTATGATCTTTATACAAAGATTCTTGGGCCATTTGGCCAATAGTAGAACCGTTCTGTCAGATGTTTATGCAATGGGGATCTGATGACTTTGCCTTGATAAATCTACCTGGTTTTTAATTCCACTTCCTTACTTTGGTAGGCAGAAGTGTGTTTAGCTGTTTTAGGATACGTTAAATAGATGTTTTAACTTAATTAAAATGAGTGAGAGGGACTGGTTCTATATATAGCACAGCAGGTAGGGTGTTTGCCTTGCACACAGCCAACCTAGGTTCGATCCCCAGCATCCCTGAGCACTCCCTGGAGTAATTCCTGAGTGCAGAGCCAGGAGTAACCCCTGAACATTGCCGGGTATGACCCAAAAGGAAAAAAAAAAGAGGTGAGCTATTTGTCCCACATACAAAGAACAAAGTTGGTTGCTCCACATTGGAACCAAATTTTAAATCTTTTCCTAATCTAACTAGTTAATGCTCAAACTGATCCCCTTTTTCAATTAGAAAATGTATCTATTTTATTTTTCAAATGAGTTATTGCCAATTCTACGTGAGGAACTCTGAAACATAATACTGTTCTTATATTGCCAAAACAAACAATATACTTGTTTTTGTTCTAAGGATTTGCATGATAGTATTCTTGTAATGAAGAAAACATTTTTATTTAAATAAATAGAGCAAGATTTTCATGAACAAAGAAAGTACTGCAATCCATCAGATGCCAACAAGGAGAGTGCACTAGGCTGACTGAGGAGAGGTCTTATTTCAACGTAAATTCTCTATGATTCTGAATCTTTGCTGGAGGAGTAAATGTGAAATAGATCTCCCTGGGAACTGGCCTCTCAGTCTAATCAGCAATTTTACCAACAAATATTTCCTTGTCATATAGACATTTGGGGCTAAAATGTACTGGCATACGAATCATTTTTTGGTATTAAAATGTTGAATTTAATGTCCCTCAATTAGATTATATTTAAATACTAATATGATCATCTAGTACTTTTAAGGTAAGACAAATTAGAGAAAAATGAACTTTATATAAGTGGTAAAAGGAAATGAATCTCTATCTAGTGGAGTGATTTATTGTTGACTCCCTAAATTAAAATATTTTATAAGTGGCTTAATGGGAATATGATGATAGATGATGAAATTAGTACAGAAGCTTACCCAGAAAATCAGGTGACCTGATATCTACATCTATATCCTTCAGTGGCTGCCTAGCATTCATTAATGAAGTAGATAATGGAACAGGTCAAATTTCTTATGAACACAGTTGATATTAAAATAAATGGAGGCAAGTACACAGATCTAACTTATACTCCAAACTGTACTCATATGCAATTCAATTTTAAATATTTATTCATGCACCTCTTAACAAGACTTTAGGGTCTTGTTAATAATGACATGGAACCAAAACTAGTTTGTACAGGAACATAAATTCATGTAGAAGTTACAGAGTTGCCTACCACCTATAGATGAAAATTGTAAATGTCTATTGTGTGAAAAATATAGGTTAAAATGAGCAGGGTTACTTTTTTATCCTTTGGTGAAGTATTGTTAAAGAAAATTCAAAGTAAGCACCTCAGAGAACAGAGAACAACTAGATAGTTTGGGGAAAATATCCCATAGACCAAGAATGGAGAGAAGAGATACTCCAAACTGCTCTTTTGCATAGTGACTACAAAGGATATGTATGATGCAGAATTAAGGGAAAACAACATATATTTTCTTTTTATTTTTTTATTTCATTGATTCCAATAAGAATGCTTTACTCATCTTTCAGCCATATCTAACTTTAATTTCTATTTTATAAAATAGAAATTAAATTTCCTTTCTACTTGTATTTTTCCTACTAAACCTTTAATTCATTCATTACTTCTTCACAGCTTCATTTTGGCTTTACAAGTCCACTGGAAAGGTATTTGAGTACATGTGTGGTTTTCTGTGTATACATGTATGTATGTATGAATCAAAAACTAGTTTTTAAAAATTTAGATAATTAATGCACTAAATCTATTATCAAATAAATACAGAAAAGTATTCATATCATTTACTCTATTCATTTTTTAGGTAAAAAAGTTCAGAATTAGAGCTAACTGGTATAAAGAGCTAATTTCACATACTATTAGGTGACACTCATAGGATAGCAACATAGATTTTGTTATTACAAATAACTTACTTCTACCACTATATTATGCCAAATTTTTTTATAAAATAGTTATATTAGAATATTCCTGACTAAATTTGATAAATTCATTAGTTTATGAAAAAAATTTAAGTAAAAGTTTTTATTCTACCAGAGCTAAAAGTATTTTACTATAAAGTTACTGTGAAAAGTTGTAGAAGGGAGAATAAATTTACAAAGTTTAAGTAATGGCACAAAGAAAAATTACTATATAATCTAAAATAAAGAGTGAAATTCTAAAATAACATGCTAGTGAAATAAGGATAGATATGCTTTTTTTTTCCTAAAAAACATTGGAATTATATAATGTTTATTCTAGTAGTTGCCATAAAATGTGTGGTTGGCAGTAAATCTCTTGGGATTATCTATTTATTTTGGGCTGATAACATATGTTGTAAAGATTTACCTCTGACATATATTTAAATCCCAAATAAAGAATTTAATGTAAAATGTTGCTTGGTAGCCAATGCATAGTCTATATGTTACATCAGAAAGACAAATGGTAATTTCTTAATTAGAATTCCAATGGGTAAGTTAAACATTTGAATGGTGTTTATTGGTACTAAAATGCTTGGATTTTATGCAAATAATTATGGAGGAAAGTAAAAATGGAAATAAAACTTTATAGCAGAACCAAACTGAATAGTGAACAATAGCCAGATTTTGGAAAACAAACAATCAATATTATTTGCAGACCAGAGAGCTAATTCAATGGGCAATTGGTTGGAGTGATTGCTTTGCAGGCAGAAGTCTGTGCTTCATTCTCTGGCATCCTGTGATCCCTGAACACTGCCAGAAAAGCACCTGGGCAAGAAACCTAGAGAAGCCCCTAAACAAAGCTGGCTGCAACTCTACCAAAAATTGAAATTCTAGTGGTGCCTGCATATGTATATCTTTACTTATTATTTTTGCATGCAATCTAACAGGCAAATGCATCATCATGAGTCCTATTCCATAAATAGCTCAAAGTAACTTTTAAAAGCTTTGTTTTTTTCTGATATGGTGCTGATATTATTAAGTTGGTGACAGAACTATAAGTAGGATTGTGGAAGTTTTAAGTGAAGCAAATTTATTGAGTGCTTTACATATATCCAATAGCCTATTATTATGAACTATGCCTAACACCTCCAGATATAGTAAAATATTGAAAATTTTAAAATAAAGCAATTCTTTTATTTACCATGACAAAGTAAAGACAGCTAAGTAGAGGGACTGGAGAGATAATACAGTGGGCAGTGGACTTGCCTTACAGGTGGCTATCCCAGGTTGAATCCCACTCATCGTATATAGTCCCCAGAGCACCACCAGGAATAATACTTGAGCACAGAGCCAGGAGTAAGCCCCTGAGCACTACTGGGAATGCCTTAACTCCACAAAAGATTAAGTAGAATAAACCTAACTAATAGACAGTATTTCTATTAGTTAATTGCTTTATCATCATTTTGAACTTATTAAACAAACTAATAATTTGAAGATGCTACAAATTATGATTTATGAAAAAATATAGATTATGGTAAAATCAATGTATCAGTAGGCAAACAAGCTAAGTGAGGTTAGCTTGTTAAATTCCCTGCTCCAGTTAGTAAGGAAAAGAGCTGAAATCTGAGTTTAGGTTTCATTCAATTCCAATTTTTTCATTGTTGTTGCTACTTCATCAATCTGTCTCAGTTGTGAAGCAAAAAGGAATATTCTTCATAAGGAAAGCAATACAGAAACAAGTATTTCTCTTGGATAAGCAGTGTAATACTGAGCTTTCACGGCTGATTGCCATGTTTCTTCAATTCTCTCCTAAGTGGCCTTGCTCAATTATTTGCTGCTTTTGTGTAGAAATTTCAAATTGTGGTTCAAACTATGTCATTTAAATTCTAGAATAATTGGATCTTAGCAAATCCACAGTCAAATCATTCTCAATGATGGAAAATATGGGAATTCTGTTAAGTGAATGTTTATGAAACTGAAGTATGTTCAGGATGAATGGAAATGAGAAATTTCAAGTTAGATTATGTGGAAGTCTGAAATAGAATAAAGGATTTCACAACATTCAGGAGAAATAGATCAACTATATAGTAAACTGATAGGCCAAAAAATAAGTTGCATGCTCTTATACTGCAATGATTATCATTTTAAAACTAGCTTTTTTGCCTTCGAGCTATCGGGTAAAGATCTACAGGAAAACTACTGTCGAAATCCTCGAGGGGAAGAAGGGGGACCTTGGTGTTTCACAAGCAATCCAGAGGTACGCTACGAAGTCTGTGACATTCCTCAGTGTTCAGAAGGTAAATGAACCTGAATGCCGTGGGAGGCACTTTGCCCCCCCTCCCGTTGTGTGTAGAACTGCAACTCCCAAAAAGGTTAACAGAAAGTAATCACAATAAATATGTTGTTATTCAAATGCAACTATAGATACTTATTTGGACATTTTTTACTCAATGTTTTGAAAACTATAATGCAAAAAGAAGGAGCAAATTATCAGTATAAACGCAAATAGAGCTTGAGGCATCCCTGGGAGAAGAGGAAGTGTTTGGGTACTTCCTCCATTGTCCTGAACTCAGATACCTCAAAATCTGCTCCATGCAGTACCCAAAGGAGCCACATGAAATGTAACCTTTTGTGAGTAATGTAAATTCTATTCATCCAACACAAATGTTGGCAGCAATTTTTATCAAATCTGTTCTGAGGAGGTGTGATAAAGGTCTATGGATCCTGAAGAAAAACCTGTGAGTTGGGAGCTAGATACCTACCTCAGTGTGTCTGGATGAAAATGTGACTAAAACTCATTTTGATACATAGCCTGAAACTGAATCCCTTCAGATCAGTATCTGAAGAGATAAAAGAGGGAGTCTACCCACGCTATTTTAGAGGGAACATCCATGTTCAAACGTTTTCACATCCTTGCACAGCACAAACGGGCACTTCCCTTGCTTTTGCTGTGGATGACTGATAGTCAAGATGGAAACGAAGTAACTATTTCTGCATTGTGTGCAGTTTTAGCATCCTGAGAGATCTGACTACTGAATAGTCTGTCTTTTAATTTTTCCCCAGAAATGAAATTTCAAAAATCCAAATGAAACAGGGATATAAGTCTAATAAAAATTTTAGTATAATTTTGAAGTGCTTGGGGGTGGGGAGTGCCACTGGAATGTTGCCCAAGGTTTGTACTAAAGATATCTTGTTTGTTATTAATCAACTATTTTTGGAAACACTTTCTTTCATAGCATCCATTGAATATTAGGTTGATATTGATCACACAATCAGAGCCATTGTCAGCTAATTGTCACAGAGAAGGCGAATTAATCTTCTATTGTTAGTTAATTTAAATTTCTTGACTTCATGTGCTAGAGCCAGCATCATGTGTTTGTAAATTCTTACTTTCCATTCCGTATCATATCCTGTTTGCTATTAAGTTCTTCATTGTTTATTTTTCTTTGAAAAATAATAAACTGATCTGTGATAACATTATGAACAAGTCTGTTTTGTATGAATAAGTCTAAAATTAATGCTTGTCTTGAATTTACACACTGAAAAATAAAAACCCTCCTTTTAGGGAATTCTCCACAATCACATTTTTCTGAAGCTGAAAGTCATTGACCAGGCATTTTGTTAATTGGTTTTGTTTGAACTGATAAAGTGTTTTTAAGGGAAAGTAACTTGGTCAAACTTTAAATAGCATAGCATTTGCATTGCCTCCTTTTCCGTGAAAAAAGTTCTTTTAAAAAACCCTGCTGTATAAAATAGACTTCATCAAAATACAATTACACAGATCAGAACTGATAGGCAATGTAGAATAAAAATGCTAGCAAACAAAAGTAATCAGAAGAATCCTTTTCTAGTTATCTTTCTTTCATTAGAATGTACATCTTTGATATTCTTTAATAATTTGAGGTCATTGCACTCACTAGAAAAGGGCATTGCTTATTAATATTAATGGTGCATGATATTACTGGTCACCATGGAACTACTAAAGGTTACAGATATGTTTGTTCTGGAAACAATTAAAGGTCTGACAGTAGAATAACCCTCCTGTGATAGAAGTGAACCAGCACCTGCCCTTTAGGGTAAACATGGGTAGTGTGAATTGAGCTTTAATATTTAAATTCATGTTTAAATGAATGATGCTTTAAATAGGATCTTAATGAAAAGGATATAAAGCACAAAGAATTGCCTATTTATCAGTGGAGGAGCAGAGCTTTCTATAAAAAGATAATACTGAATATATAAAATAATATAAATTTTGATTGATGATATGCGAGGAACCTAAAAATTCAGCATTATGAAATATGAAATGAGCCATTTTCATTAATTTATTTAATAGCAGTTTTTCAGTGCTATATCATATGGATGAGACAGCAATGATTAAATAATTTTCTATATTTAATTTAAACAAAAAACCTGTGAGCAAGCTTTAGATTTTTCTTTTGAAAAGATATGCATAGCATTATAGATAGATATTTATATAACTATATATTTATAGTTATATATATAGTTATATATAGTTATATAGATATATAGATATCTTGATATATAAAGATGTATATATCTAGATGTATAGAGAGATTTATAAATATATCTATACAGAAAGAAATAAATGTGTGTACATTTAATTTTGGTACCTATATAAAACTACTGGCTAAATATTTGAAATTTATCTGAAATGTTTATGAAAGAAATACATTTGATATATTCATTATATGATATTATTTTCTCATGTCTTAAACGGTCAAAATTTAGTATCAAGTTAATTTGTTCAATATGAGAAATATGTTAAATAATTCTATTTGTTTTAGAATTTAAGTGTAGTTTTTGTCTACTATTTAGACCAGCACTCTTTTTCAAAAAACTAATCTACTTTTGAATAGAGACATTTATTTAGTTCTAGTTTATGTGATCTGGAGCTACATTTCTCATTTCTTTTTCTTAAAGGGAGTACTTGCTGGAGTGTATAAATTATTCACTGACAATAATAGAATAAAAATAACAACAACAATAAAACCACAAAAACAGGAGCAATCATTATGCTCTTATGTTCTATACATTATCCTTTCATGTGGTTTGTGGAGCATGTAGACTTGGTTCCTCTTGTAGTGCTTGACCTTGAGCTGGGAAAATTAGAGCTTTCTCAAGGATTCTCAGAGTACTTAAATGCAAGATAATTTTGATTATCAACCTGATGGTTTGATGAAATGATTTCTAAAAAAGTCTTAATGAGCTATTCAAGCTAGTTGCTTTCCACTGCTTCTTTTCTCTATTCTTCAATGGGTGAGAATCAACAGGATGGAAACCTTCTATTGGAAACCAGAAAGCAGAGGGTAATGGAGATGTTGGAAAAAGCAAAGAAGTCAACTTTCTAAAATTATTGCTGAGTCTGCCTTTAAGACGACTAGTTCAAATGTATAGGAAACAAGTTATAATCTATAGGACAAAATTGCAATTAGGGAGAAAGAAAAGATCACTGGACTGTGAGTCAGAAGACCTGTGTTCAAGACATAGGTTTGACATTTTCTGGCTTAGGTAAGTTCCTTAAAACTTTTGTGAGCTTTGTTTTTCTCATTGCAAGGATCAAATAATTTCATATATGTCAAAAAGAAGTGAATAATCAAAGAATATTTAACTATCTTTTATCATCTATCTTGAGATGCCTTTAATCCCAACAAACACCTTTCATTCTCTTCTAAATATAACATTATGTCTTCTCACTTCTATATTTTCTAACCCTTATTAGGTTCTACAACTGTATCAACAATATTTTCTTCAATTTGCTATAGTTAAAACATACTAGGTCATTCTGTGGTACAATTTTAAGATTTATTTTCCCATTATAGATCATTCAACTCACCCATCCTTTAAGAGAAAAATGAAATCTATTCTCCCTAAAGAGTTATTACTTGTAAATACTTTGGATTTTTAGAATAGAACAAATCATCAACACTTGCTACTCACAGTGATGTCCAGGAACCAGAATCCATCAGCATCCCCTGAAGGTTGTCATTTATGCCCCAGTCTTGATTTGCTGAATCATGACTAGTCCTTTAACAAGAGTTTGAAGTGAGTGTTATGCACATTAAAGTTAAGTTGGAGAAGCAACAATTCTACTACACTCATCCTGGAAAGCAGCCATATTTTACAAGGACTCGTTCCATTTGTGCAGTAATTTTTCCCTAATAATATAAAATCTCATAAACTCAGGGGAACCTTTTATAGCAATGCCCATAGTACAGCTTCCCAGACAATGGTTTTATTCAATCTCTTTGGGATGAGAGAGAGACATATAGACGCAGTTGTTGAAGGAAGCACAGCTAGTAGATTCTGATTCCTGGAGGCTATACAAGGCTAAAAACTGTATGTTAACATTTATCTTTTACATTAACTACAGTATTTTATTTTTTAATTTAATACAAAAGAATGAAAATGATAAATGTCACATAATTTTCTCAAACTATATTCTTGTAAAAGAGGAACTAAATAAAACCATACCCATTTAAATTGAGGCGTGAAGGATAGTGTATGACTGATATTGAGTATTTCATTGTGGAAGTAGGCTTGATCTACCTGAGCACTGTCACTGTACTCTGGGAACTCTCCTATATGTAGCTCACATACTTATTGTAGTGAGAGCTCTCAGTATCAAGTGAGGGGAAATCAAATTAGTTGCTTTTTCTTAGTTTATAGGTTACATGAAAGCATAGATGAATTGTCAAATGGTCTTAAGTTTCAAAAACCAAAACCTCAAAAGTGATTATTTGAATATTACATAACAAATTATTACAGATACTCATGAAATTAGATTCTGGTGGATAAACTAAACAATTGATGTCTTTTTCCCCTTTTCAGATAAGGTTATATGGACAGTAAACACCAGATATAAATGATGTGTTTGGGAAGGTTTGCCGGATTTGTAGGAAAGCCCAGCAATGATTTATTCCTCAGGACGCCTGCAGCGCTACAAATCAACCTGTCCGCTTGCGATGTCTCCTTTTCAGCTAGTTGATATAATTCAGAATTTTCAGTGTGACACAAGAGGCCAGCCAGAAAGAACTATTAATTAACCTCATAGAATCATCAGTAAGATCCTGGATAATTAGATCAGCTTATATATTTTAAAAACAGTGAGTATAAGGAGTTCAGTAGCAGGTCACCTTCTAGTTTATGCTAGATAAGAACATAAGCTTGACTAGTGCGTTCAATATGACGTTCACTATCAGAAAGAAATCCTGATCTCTCTTTTAGAATTTATCTGTTCATTGAAGAGTAACAGATTCTTAACAAAGTTGGTCTCTCAAATCTATTTTTATGTTACATGTACTTATTTTAAATCATAAATTTTGTTTGGGGAGGGTAAATAAGGAGAGGAGCAATAAAGGAAATGTCAGCTTTTTTTCTTTTCATATTTTTTAAACCCTATAAGGGGAATGTCTCCAAGGGCCAATCTTATTGCATCTAGGCAGCTTTTGAACACTTATTGAAAAATTAGACAGGCAGTCTCCTGACTCTATGGTAAATCTGAATGACACTAATTATAAAAAAATCCAACAAAGTAAATTAAAAGTTCTATGGGGAGTATTTTATGCCACTATTTATGGGCATTAGGCCCCAATATAAAGTTAAAGCGGTATGTTAGGGCTTTAAAAAAATTCTCTTTACTAAACAGGTGATTTATTGTCATTTAAATGGAACAGTGGTGTTCTTGATTTTGCTGTCAGAAGCAATTAACATGTCATGCTTTAATTTTATTAGTTGAATGCATGACCTGCAATGGAGAAAGTTATCGAGGTCCCATGGATCATACAGAATCGGGCAAGATTTGCCAGCGTTGGGATCATCAGACTCCACACCGGCACAAATTCTTACCAGAAAGGTAAAATATCAGATTGTTGATTCCTTTTTTAAAACAAAGTATTATTTTGTCCATGACAAACTGCCATGAAATATTTCTTTGTATGATATGTCCCTATTGTTGATGAACATAAAACTTAGGCTCACTTGAGTGTTTTTTATTTTCCAATCATGTTGATAGAGTCAAGATGTTTGGAAAACATGGAGCAAAGGAGAATATATGCAAGATAGAGATATTAGATGTTAGTTTTCACTAGATAGATAAAAATCTAAGAAATCATGATAGTCCTGAACACAAAATCATCAGAATTGTTCAGAAGCAAATCACTAATGGAAGCTTCCACTTTCTCCTCGATATGAGAAATAAAAACCTTTCAGTAATGATGACTTGGATAGTCTGAACTGAGGGAGGACGGCTGCTGAATGCCAACCAGTGCCCGTGTGTGTGTGTGTGTGTGTGTGTGTGTGTGTGTGTGTGTGTGTGTTTATCTGTTTATTGCTTTTTGGGCCACAACTGGCAGTGCTCAGGGGTTACTCATGTCTCTACATTCAAAAATCACTTCTAGCAGGTTTGGGGGAACATTATGGATTGCCTGGGATGGAACCAGGCAGGCTTGGCCATGTGCAAGGAAAATGCCCTACTTGCTTAGCTTTCTCTCCATCCTCCACCATTCCTTTTAGAGCCACTTGCTCAGTGACTTAGGTAAAGAGGGGTCACATATATGACACCATGACACAGGTCCTGTCCATAGAAAGGGAATGAAAGGTTGACCTAATGATTCTTTTTGTGTGTACCTTAGTCTGTTTTGAAATTGTCAACCTAAAGTCAGCCACCAAAGTCTTCCCAGGACTAGGTTTTGAACTTAAGTCATTAAACATTACATGACTACTTACTTTAAATCACAAATTTCATTCGTTTTGCTTGAAACTTTTCAGATGTGAAACTTTCCCTTTATTTTAGAAATAACAATTAAACATAAAAATAGTGGGAACTGATTCTTTACTTTTTTTTGGAAATTTTTTTCCCCCCTACCATTTGATTGTTGGTTGTTCTAAGTAAAATTACTACCTAATTTTAAAGGGCATCTCTTGTCTTTTAAGTGATTGCAGACAGGGATATGGTAGCAATTAAAATCAAGTCACCAATTCATGACTTAATTTAAAGAGAGTGTGTGGGGCAGGAGGGGAGAGAAAGTTGTATGTTAGAGTTTGTGTCTCTTGCACTGATGGTGGATGGGAGGGCATGACCTAGAAAGGTTCTATTTTCAAAATTGAGCTCTCATTAGTAACAGAGCTATTGAAACTTAACTTGCAGTTTGAGCTTTAAGCCTGTCTTAGAAGAGGATTTGTTTTGCTAATGAGCATTCTTTACAAAGTTGTATTTACATAATCTGTCTTGATCTGAACTTTATGAGAAGGGTGGTGGTTCAAAGCTCAATAACACAACTAGTGAACAGGTACCAAAGTAACCTAATTTGCTAGTAAAGGGGATGATGCTTTAATTCCCAGGATGTGTAAACCCATGGATTTTCTAATTAGTGATTAGCTGTCCAAGAAAGGTAAATCAGGAAATTTCTTTCCTCAGTTTGTAGTATCTGAGCTAAGTCAAAAGTTATGTTGTGAGTTGAGGACTGGGTGGTGTTTCCAGGCAGATTTACATGACACTTTTCTTGGTGTGGTTTGCAGATATCCTGACAAGGGCTTTGATGATAATTATTGCCGCAATCCTGATGGCAAGCCGAGGCCATGGTGCTATACTCTTGACCCTGACACCCCTGGGAGTACTGTGCAATTAAAATGTGCGGTAAGTTAGGGGCCAAATTTATTGCTTCCTTTTCCTCTCCCAGACTCGATCTTGCAGGCGATTATTAGTGAGACAAGTTAACAACTATTTTACTTGATACATGAATGTGTGTAGGTTTTAATATTTTAAAGAATGTGTGAAGTAATCCCATACAATCTTTTGAATTTTTACAGAGCCATTATTTAAAAAAGAATACTCAAGTAGATACATAGATACCTAACACTTATATTTTCGATAAAAATCTAAATGTTTTCATGCTACCAGGAAAAGAAAAAAAAATCCTCAGTTAGAGAAAAGATCAGAAGATCAGCAGTCTGGTATCATTAGGACTGTAAAAGCTAAGACCTTAGATTCTTACCTAGCAATCCTTTATCCTTTCACTATCATTTCACTTCAGTGACATAAATGAGCTGTCAACAGACTATGAACCTCTTCTGGTGAATGACTGTAGCTCCAGTAGAAAATAATAAGTCTAATAGAAGCTTCTCATAGTCAGGTTTAATTTTTAAGAGCTGAGCTCTAACTCCTTGGTTGTTCTTCCATGAAGTCTATTACTCCTTCACTTTTTTTTCTTGCCACTTTCAGCTGTGCTCAGCACTTACTGCTTGCTCTATGCTTAGGGTTCACACCTGGTGGGGCTGGTGTATATGTTACCAGCATAGACTGTGCTGGTAACATGCCTGGATGGGCTACGTGCAAGTTACACACCTTACTAAAGGTACTAATCCTCTTCCCATCTCACTTTGACTTCTAGCATTCCTACAATCCTTTGTCTAGGTCTCCTAAACTGATCATTAATAAGCTTTGCTCACTTGCTTTGTGGGATCCTTGTATAGTTGGTGCTTTCCTTCATGATTATGTGCTCTGATCTGTCACAATACTGGATATTAGAGATCAACATTTTATTTCTATGAGTATGTCTTTTTCAGTTAGATCCTAAAATGCCTTGACTAGTAGAATTACAAATAAAGCGTAGTAATGTTATAAATTAGCTGGATATAATTAACCTAAATAAATGCTTAAAGATAAAATGCATAAGATCAACCCAGCACCCAAAATGGGCAATGATGAGAATATATGTCTAGGTATCACTTGTTCACTTCTTTTCCCGTTGTTCATGGATTTGCTCAAGCAGGAACCAGTAACATCTCCATTTGTTGGGAATGAGGTCCACTATTGTTACTGGTTTTGGCATATCGAATAAACCATGAGTAGCTTACTAGGCTCTGCCATGGCTCTGGGTTCAGCCAAGGGGGCCCAGTCTTTTGCTATGCCAGATCATCAACCATCCAGGGCCTACAGGGCAGAGCCCTGGGTGTAGACAAGCCTATCTCCTGTCTGCCACCTGCCGATGCAGCTGGGCACTGTCTAGATATATGTATATTTATATTTTCCTAGAACAGGGATGGTGATATTCCTTTGAACAGACAGAACTAAGCATTAGTCACATTTTGCTACTACTAAAAATGAATTTCTCCCTACTTAGACCTACTATTAAAAAGAAATGTTTTGTACAACTCAAAGCACATAAAAAGGGATGTGCCTGGAATATGTAAAATAGTGGCAGAATCTGGAAGGCTCTTAAAATAAACACAGTGTTCTAGGGAACTCAATCATCCTTTTGGTCCTTTACAATAAGAGATGACTCCTATGACATATTTCTCTGGAAAGACTAGGTTATATCCACTTATTGGCTTAAAATCTTGGTAATCATTCCATCATTCTAGGCCATGTGGGTGTCATAACCCAATTGTTTCCTTTCCATTTGTGTGTGTGGTATGTTACCCTTTTCAATCATCTGTGGAATTAGACTAATATAAATAGACACATTCTCTCTTTTCAAATATCCTCCCCAGCATAGTCAGTCACCTTTCAACTGGCAGATACACACTGAGAAGAGTTGTGTGTTGCTCTTTTTTTATGTCTAACCAATCAATGGCTACTTTTAGGAAACATTTGGGAGAGGAAACAAATTCAGTGAATCTTACTTTTCCTACTATTAGGCTTTTCTTTTTCTCTCCACAGAGAAATTGGTTAATTTTGTAACTACATACTAAAATTCTTTAGTTTTGTTTCTATTAAGAAATGTTTTATGGGTGTGGGCTTTCCTAGTTCATCACTTGATCACTTGATCACTTGAATCCCGTTATTCATCGATTTGCTCGAGCGGGTGCCAGTAACATTTCCAATGGACCCTATCACGTGCCAATGTAGCCCAATGGCATCTGGTTGATTCAGGAATATGAAGAGCCTCAAACCATTCCTTCAGGGTCTTGACAAGGAAGTCTGACCATCTTGTAGGTGGGCGGCCACGTGATCTTTTGACATCCCGTGGGATCCAGTCAGTAATGGCTCTAGTCCAGCGGTTGTCTCCAAATCGAATTACATGTCCAGCCCATCTGATTTTCGATGCCTTGGCAAACGAGACAGCGTCCCTGATTCTGGAACAGCGACGGAGGTCAGAACTCCGGATTCCTTCTCTCACTTGAGTGAGGCGTGATATTCCAAGCATAGCTCTTTCGATCCCTCTCTGGGAGACCCGAATAGCATTCTCATCCTGCTTTCATAGGGCCCAGGTCTTTGAGGCGTATGTTAATGCAGGGAGAACGGTGGAGTCAAAGAGATGTGCCCGGAGCCGGAGGTTCTTTGTCCTTTTAGCTATTTCTTCAATGCCTTTGAAGGCATTCCATGCCGCTCTCTTCCTCCTGCGCAGCTCAAATTTTAGGTCGTTGATCATGTTCATTTCTCGACCTAGGTACACATAACTGCTGCATTCAAGATGTTTGTTCCATTGAGAGTGAATGGGGCCTCTGGAACTAGTTCATTCTTCATGAACATTGTTTTCTTCAGATTCAGCTGTAGACCTATCTTTTCACATTTTCGGTCGAAGTCAGCCAGCATTTGTGCCGCTTGGCTAATGTTTGGTGTTATTAGAACGATGTCATCAGCGAAGCGGAGGTGGTGTAGTTGCCGACCATCTATCTATCTTCACTCCCATTCCTTCCCATTCTAATTGTCTCATGATGTTCTCGAGGGTGGCGCTAAAGAGTTTTGGTGAAATGGTATCACCCTGTCAAACCCCTCTTTTCACATTAATGATCACTTCTTTGTAGAATGGTGAGATCCTGGTGGTGAATCCGTAATACAGCTCACGAAGGATATTGATGTATTGGGTTTGAACACCCTGTTTGGCTATCATCTCATTTTCTGTTCACCAGAGATATAATTATCGCATGAACTAGGAAATTCATCGATTTCCTAGTTCATGCGATAATTATATCTCTGGTGAACAGAAAATGAGATGATAGGTTATTAAGTCTTAAGAAAACAGTGTTGGGATGCGTGAGCTAAGCCTATATACTTTAGATTAAAATTATTATTTTCCCTTGGATCGCACCTTTGATGGTGCTTGGGAAGATACTCCCAGTTCCATGCTGGGGGACTGTGTGTGCTGAGGATTGGACTGGGGTTGCTCATACCTAACCTCTATACTAACTTTCCGACCCAGATAAATGAACTTTTATTGACTTTTGAGGTTTAATAATAATTTAGAAATTTCATTATAGAGTAGTATTTACTTTTTAAAATTATATAACCAAACTGTTATTAAATCAATGAAACAGTATTAACATCCTAGAATTCTGGAAAGCATAAATGTTATTGTAAGAATAGTCTCCCAAACCTTTTGATTTACATATATAACAATATTTACCATTTCAAACCAAATAATTTGGTAGTGGTTTCAACTGTGTTCACTTTCTATTGCTGTGCAATTAATTACTGAAACTCAATGGCTTAAGAATCATACATTTATTATTTCCTGGTGTCTGAGTCAGAGCAGGTGTGTCTCTCCGTATTTCACAGGCTGTGATCAATTCTCCACCACACCAGGTGTCACATCTAAACATTAGCACTATTTCCAAGTTGTCCAGTTGTTGGCAGAACTCAGTTTCTTGTGGTTTTTCTGCTAAAATCCTAAAAGCTGAGAGGCAGTCTGGTAGTTCCTCTCATATCACCTCTCCACAGTATGGCCATTTATTTCCTAAAGATCAGATGGGATAGCTTTCTATTGCTTTTAGCCTCTAATCTCTACAGCTCTTTGAAATGACGGACCTGATAGGACAGTTAACCTAAGGTAATTTTTCTTTAGTTAAAGACAACTGATTTGGGACTTTAGTTACAGCTGCAAAATCTTTTCACTTTTGATATGCCAAAAACCAACCACAAGATCCCTTCCTCTTCTTGCCCCTCAGCCCACGTTTACAAATTCAACCCTTATTTAGGACATCAAAAGAAAATATTTGAGTTCATATCATATTGGAATTTTAGTATACCACACTGCTGTTTATATTCCCTGGTAGTAACAATATAGATTTCCACATTTTATTTGTATCATTAGATTCTACGACTTTTCTTGTTATCTCCCAGTAGTAATAGCTTCCATTCATTCTGAGTCTTCAATATATATGAAGAACAGAACTGTGAATGTGTGACTTAATCTGTTTACACTGGAAGAGGATTTTTTTTTTAATTGGGTCGACACCTAGTGATGCAGGGGCGGTGGTTCAGGTTCACTGCTGGAAATGTTCTGCCAGATGGTGTGAGACAAATGGTTCAGTGGTTGAGCCTGGCAGTGCTCAGGGGTCACCAAGGTTATAGTCAGCAGTGCTCAGAGGGCCATGTGTTGCCAGCAATTAAATGCAGGGCTTCATATGTGCTCAGGATGACATTTACCACTTGAAGTATCTCACAATCTGTGAAAGAGATTTTGTACTTGCAGTTATTGTAGATTTTATACCGCACTTGGCAGTATTTTTCCTGGCTCTGAACTTAGGGTTCACTCCTGGCAAGCTCAGGGTACCATATGAGGTACCAGGGATTGAACTAGTATTGGCATTGTACAAGGCAAGCACATTACCTATTGTACAATCTCTCTGGCGATTAAAAGATTTATAAACTCTTGTTTAATTATATAATGATTATTTTATAAAATAATAATTATAATAATTTAATACATAGAAAATGCTTTAATCTCTTATCTACAACATTTAAGTTTTGGGAGGTTACATTTCTTTACAACTATATATGAGCTTTAGGCACACAGAATATAGGTGGATATCTGTATGATACTAATGTATCATGGGCTCCACTAACCATCTAGCTTTCATGCTTTATTATTATTTATTGAAATATCATTGGTTTACATTGTTACATTGCAGATTTCAGGTGTATGTTGCAACACTTCCATATGTAAATACAATAATCCATATTTTAATTCCACAAATGTCTGTGATTAGGTTAATGAACAAACACATGTAAATCCATGTATAGGAGGAGCAGCAACGCAGCATTAAAAATATCGTAATGTTAGGGAGGCCCACTATCTTTGCATGTGACAGCAATGGTCAAAACCATAGCTTGAATCCCTGGCATCACGTATGGTTTCCTGAGCACTGCTAGGGGGTTACTCCTGAGCACAGAGCCAGAAAGAGTCCTTAAGTACCACTGGGTATGGGCCCCAAAACAAATGCGGAAAAACAAAATACATAAAATAAATTAAGTTTAAAAAGAACATGTAACGTTACTATAGGTAAGGATGGGTTGAAAACAAGTCAAATGTTAGAAAAATAAGAGTGATATGAGCAAACCAAGTACGATGAAGAGACGCCATTTAACTGCCATCAAAAACACTGAAAAATAAGAGTGAATGGTATGTGATTTGTAATCTAGAGTATTTATCCCAAATTTCTATCCATGAAACCTAGGAGAAAACACAAACTGTCTAGAGTTTGTGGGTGTAACAGCTCAAATCCCAACTCCTTTATTTTTACATGATTTTTTTTCATGAAAGATGTAGGAGTACAAACTACATCACTTTGAAATGTATGTTATAATATCACAACTATCAATAAAATTTCAACATCCCTCCAGCACTGTCAGCTGAACCCCGTCTACCCTTTCAAACAGTCATTTCCCTGCTACCCTGGTGATAATCTCATGAATTCTCTCGGAGACAAAGAATCGGTTCCAAAAAAAGAATCTGCTTCCCTTTTCTTTTTCTGTTCCCTAATTTATCTCTTTATATTTCACATACAAATAAGAAAACCAGCATTTTTATTTTTGACTTATTTTGCCTACCATGGTCCCCTTCATTTTTTTTTTTTTTATCTTTCTTATGACTGAGCTTTATATAAATGATTTTAAAGCGGTGAACTATGAGGGAGGGTTGTTTGGAAAAAAACCTTTTATTCTAAGCAATCTTCAAAATATAATTGTTAATGAATGTATTTTACCTATTGAGAAAGTGATAGATTTTCTCTTTTATTGACTAGTTTGGTTTTATTTTATTTCATTCTTTCCCTGTAAGTAGTGTTTATTCTATGCTTGATGTTCAAGTGAAAACTTGGCTTAAAAGACACATGGCCAGCCCAAAAGATTTACCTCACACCTTCATCCTGTCACTCAGCTATCTTCAGATACCATGTTTCTCTGGACTAGTTTTGCTTATTTGTTGCTGTTGTGTTATTTGTTGCTGGTTGAAAATTCACCACGAAGTGAATTTTCCTGTGCTAGTGGGTTCTTGAGAATCGTATGAAAGATTTGCATACAAAACTTAGAAGTAAAGTTAGTTTATTGTGCAGATGGTTCCGGGTCCCTCCCCAGATGTCTAGGCCTCATCATTACCCGTGAACGATGTCTTGGTCCTGTCCCTAACACTGCCTGGTCCAGTGTACAATTTCCCTGTCCTGTCTGGCGCCGTCTACCAGCCGCCCATGAACCATGTCACTGCTGTATTAGAAGCTTTCGGGAGATTCCACTGCAGCCCGCATGGGCCAGATCCCTGTGCTCCACAACACAGGTTGTTGGACCTCCCAGCTGTACCCCAAAAGTTCCTGTTGTCTAGCCGCAGGGTTCCTACTCTCCGGCCACAGCCAGCTGTGAGTGAGTGAGAGTCCTGATTCCTGGGGTCGGCACTTTACCCCCTCCAGGACATCTGATGCCTGCCTGTACCTGAGCTATCATGGGCGTCCAGCCCAGCTTATACCTGAGTTGTCCTGGGCGTCTGGCCCCAGCACAGACCAGAGTTATCCTGGGCGTCGGAGGCCAGCCTGTATTCTTCCCTGGATGGCCCTGAGATGACCGCCTGTACTCAGTCCTAACCTGGCACATGCAGCCGTACCTGACCTGGAGGTCCCGTGGAGAGAGAGGTGGGTTCAGAGAGTCCTTCAGAAACTTGCAGGAGAGTCAGCTTCTCAGTGGGCTGGAGAAAGATGGAGGAGAGTGAGCCTCTGCTGGACTTGGGCTAGGGGCCTTTTATCTGTAGCCAAATCCCACCCCCAGCCATCCCCTTCTACCTTCTGATTTGCTATCTGATTCAGGGGCAGAGATTTAAAGCAACCTGGCGCTCTATACCACAACCTGCTATAACAGTTGTCTTGATGGTTTTTGTTTACCAATAAAATGAAAACATCTTGTCATGCTACAACTTATTTTTCTCAAACTTCCAGATACTTTTATTTTTAAACTTCCAGGTACCCGTGTTTGGAGCCATTTAATTTGCAACATGTTGAGGTCATTGAAATGCAGAAAACTTATATATGTATCTAATGTGTACAACTTGGTATATTTGGCATATATTTACCCAAATATGTATGTGAAGTCCTCTCCTACATCTCTATAACTTCTAAGATTTCCTGCTGTCCCTGCCTGTGTGTGTGTATGTTTGTGTGTGTGTGTGTGTGTGTGTGAAGAATTTTACCTTGAGATCTATACTTTTAACAATTCCTTAATACACACCATTTTATTGTTAACTATAGTCCCTATGTTGTAGAAAAGATTTCTGGAAATTTGATCTATCATGCTCTACTTAAAAATTTTATCTGTTAAATAGCACCCCATTTTAGAAATATGATCTTTTACTACTAAAAAATGTCTGTTGTGTGTGACCTGCCCTCATCCGTAATACAATTATGCCTTAACTATAAACATAACTGCATTTGGATGTTGGATTGAACACTTTGTAAACAAGACAACTGGGTTCAATCAGTCGCAACATACAGCCCTCCTAGAACCTTTGGAAGCACCACCAAGCACTGAGCAGGGAGTAGTCCTTGAACACTGTTAGATGTGACCTCACACCAAAAAAGAGCAGAGTAACTGCATTTGGAAATCTAGGACTTTTTAAAGCAAAGAGAAATGAGATTATATGAGTTAAGCTTCAGCTAATAGGATTAATGGTCCTATACCCCAAGGATAAGATCTCTGCCTTTCTTACCTTCAAAAAGCACCCCTTAGGAAAAGAACTTTTACCAGGAATTAAATTGGTTGGCACCTTGATCTGGAGAATTCAGCCTCCAGAATTGTGAAAAAGGCATTTCTAGTTTTTGGCCAGTGGTTTTTCAAATTTTTTACAGCTTTAGACCTATCTGCTAACCGGCAGTTGAAAACCAATAGTTTGAGCAATCTAGCATGTGATATCTTACTGTTTAATTTCAAGTCTACTAATACTGATTACTAATAAGTAATCATCACTGATTAAAAATAAAAGGAATTATTCTTCCTAGAGAGCAATTATTCATTAGCATATTTAAGATATGTTTATATGTTAGGAAAATAGTTTTACTGAATTACTTTATTTTTTAAGGAAAGCTGAATGTGTTTAGTATTTCATTAATTCATTCAAGGACAGAGAGATTCATAGAAACAGTTTTACTATTTTCTGAGTCAGAAAAACAATGTTATCAATACCATTTCTCAAGGGAAAGATTCCTATATTTGGAAGTCTTTTCCAAGTCATCTTCTAAGGAATAAGGGTAAAAAGTTGAAAATCATTCATGAAAGTCTTGTCTCCTGAGCATTTTATACCAGAAAAGACTTGGATAAAGCCCAAGGTAAAGCTTCTGATAGGAATATAGGTTCACAAGGCAAACAAACGTGTAAGCAATTTGAGGTTTACATACTGGATATCTTTATACTACTTTCCCATGTCAAATTTAAAACAAGAGAGCCTTAAAATTTACATTGAGTCTGCCTCTGCCCTTTGTGGCCCAAAGAGTGTAAGTCTACTGATGAGAAAGCTTTACACACTGTTCTCAACCTCCAGGGAACCGTTATAAAGCAAATCCTAAATTTTAGTTACTCTTCAGTAGCTGGGAATAACTGGGTTTGGTTGAACAATTAAGTATTTGTCATTGATATGTAAAGTACCTTGTTTTTAGCTACAGGGAAAAGAATTTACAGCTTATCAGCACTAGGAAACAGTTTGTTGTGTTTTTTTTTTTTTGAGGGAAACTGGAAATGTAAGCAATTACTTATCGTTCATGTGAAGTTTGCTGAGCTCTGTATGTACTCTTTAATATACTTGTGCACGCACACTTTCCAGCTGACAACCATTAGCACTATGAAGTCTCTGCAAAGACAAGATTAGCTTTCACAGAGAAACAGATCACATTCTTTATTGGTTATCTTGTTTTACTGTTTTCAGGGAGAAGCTATTTGTCTCAAGAAGTAAATAAAAGTTAATAATCTTTGTTTCCAAGAAATAAAAATGTAAACCTCTAAATTAGCTACCAGACATTTTAGCAGATTACTGCACAGTCACACAAACAATGCAATGAATGTTCTAGGGGCATCCGTTGCCTATGGTCATGTCACACTTGGCTAATGAAAGCTTCCAAGAGCAAATGTGCTCTTTATAGTACTTCCAAAATGAAAACTTGGTGTTAACCATCAAAGAAAAACATGTCTTTTGTCAAAGGGCTACTGAGGATCATATAACTATCTTTGCAACAATTTTCAAAGAATGGTCACTAGTGACTCTTCTGACAAGATGTTATATTGGTGAGGAATCTGGGGAGTGCTTCTGACACTTTCATTGTGAGCCTTAAAAAAAAACAGTTAGTGTATATCTGCAGTTTCTTTGGCTAAGTTTGATCCACTGATATTCAAGTGATGTTTCTGTGCTTCATTAACTTTTCCTTTTTTGTGGAGACTTTCAAAAACCTTACCTTAATCAGGTTCCTACTTAAAACATTATAGCCCAAAAGTAACCTTCTCTCATTGAATAATCCTTTCCAAATCAAATGACATGGGGCATATATTTTGGTTTTGCACCATTTTGGTGTTTATTGTAGCCACAAAAGAAGTCTATTTTATTGCAATTCATGAATAACTTATTTTGCTTGAGTAGTAAGTATGTATGTGGGCAGCAAAGACCACACATTTATATCACAGTTAAATGGTCAGAATAAATCACGCCCCCAACTGAGGAACCCTGAGCACGCGGTGACCAAAAAGCAAAAAAAAAAAATAATAATAAAGGGGGGGGGGTGGGGGGGGGGAAAAAAAGAAAAAAAAGAAAAATCATTCGTCAGAGTCCTTATCAGATAATATTTATTAAATAGCTGCATGAAGTGTCATACTCTCTTAACATTTATTTATGGATAAAATTCATCACCTTGTTATACTAATATATCTTTATTTGCTGTCTTTATTTCTTCTATGCTTGGCCAATAGAATATGTAGTTTTTTTAAAATGACATTATTTATAGCAACTGAATGTTAACTGTGATAAATACAGATGCACTAACTTCAGAGCAACTTATTTTACTAGAAAATACTAGCTGAATGCTGTTAGTTTACAGTTAAAACCATAAGTATTTCCACTTAATTAAAACACAAAAAAAACTAATTATTTGAGGTTAGATATATTTCTGAAAACAAAAGAAAAAAGTAATTATAGTATTTTTATATTATCTTTAGAATAATCTATCTTAGTTTTTAGAGTCTATTATTGTTTAGACTGCCCTGAGATAATTTAATGGACTGAAGGAATAGTAATGTAATAATAATACCTACTTGTTGAAGTTTAAGAAAAAATTCTATTCTGTATGATTTGTGCTTCATTAATGTTCACTAATACTTTGCATTCTATACTTTTGGAGAATTCAAAGGTTTTAGTTTTAACTCAAAATTAGAATTTGTTAAGTAAAGTAAAAATTCAAGTCCAAATACTTGGATCTTATTTACCCATTTTTACTTATTTTTTTCTAATAAATGTCTAATATCTGCAAGGCTTTTATATTAAAGTTTTATTAAATCTAAGTTAATGCAAGTTTAAGAGAAGAAGCTCTTCAGCATAATGCTTCAAATGGTGAGGTTTTTCTTTTTTATAAGTATTTTATTATACCATCGTGCGATATACAATTACAAAGATGTTCACACTTGGGTTTTGGTCATACAGTGTTCCAGCACCCATCCCTCCACCAGTGCCCATCACACACCACCAATGTCCCCGGTTCCCTCCTCCTCCCCAGCCCGCCTCCATGGCAGGTTCTTTATTTCTTTCCCTTACCTAGCCTCTGACTCCCTCACGTTTGTGATAATTTCCACCTATGACAAAATGGAGAGGTTTTTCTGATACTACTTTTAAAAGTGAAAACTGTTCAATGAATTTTATTGAAATCATTTGTAATTGAGATACAAGGCTAGTACTAGCAATTCAGGTATCTGAATGGAATGCTAAAGTCTTTATGGATAATGAGTAGACAAATATTTTTCTTGATACTTTAGAACAAGTGATCTTTACATTGACTTAGTAATATTGATGTATTTTATTCAGAAGCTCTTAAAATTTGTAAGCTTTGCTCTCAAAAAGATACACATGACAACCCTTTAATGTATGTTCTGTAATCCATAGTCTGGAGGGGAAGGAAAAGAGAAAGAGAGAAATGGAAAGAAATAAAGAACCTGCCATGGAGCAGGGCTGGGGAGGGGGAGGGAACCCGGGACATTGGTGGTGGGAGATGGGCACTGGTGGCGGGATGGGTGAAAAAAAAGAAAAAAAAACGATCATATTTTCATTTCATAATTCCTCTTAATATTTTGGTGGTCATGTGGTTGACTACATATTGAGTTTTCCAGTTATAATCTTACATTGATACTATCGCCATTAGATTTGATACTCTCCCACACAGGCAGGGTTTTGACTATAAGATACCTTTATATATATGTAGACAAACCTACCCTCTTAACCGGATTCAAATCTAGAAATTTCATTAAATAATGACCAAATCTTGATCATATTTAAATATCATATTCCTTGTTTTCATTATGTTAGTATTTAGTAAATCATACTCATTTTCAAGAAGAATATTAGATTTACCTTTTATGGGATTAGTCTTGAATTCAGTTCTCATATCATTTGTAATTGAGATACAAGTGAGATATGATGGGCCCATGATGAGCCCAAGATGGTTGGGATTGACATTGATATTCATCACAATTGGGTTTCTTGCATTGCCTGCTCACAAAATAAGATAATTCTTGAGGAGATTGGATAAGCAGTAAACAAATCACACACACACACACACACACACAATAAATATGGGAAATTAGAAAACCAACAAGCAACAAAGTCATGAGATAAATGGAAATATTTTTGTAAATTTTTGTATGACGCCTGATTCTTCTCTGCCTCCAATGTCCAGCCTCTGAATCTGGCCTCACATCATAGGTCTATTATCCATGAGCACATGCCCAAGAAATAAGCAAATCAAAACATTTATTCTTTAAAAGTTTAAACTAGATGGTAGTTTATATATATAGTTTTACCAGCTATAACACAGTGGACAGGCTTCTTGAATTGCTTATGGCCATCCTGGGTTGGATCTGCAGTATCTTATATGGTCCCTGCTGTCCACCAGGAGAGATCCTTGAGCAAAGAACCGAGAGTAAACCCTGAACACAGCTGGTATGGCGCAAAAAAAAAAAAAAAGGGAAACTCATTACTTTATGGAATTCTAGAGATATGAAATATGTGAATACAAATTTAGACTTTTTATCATCATGCTTTTAATATTCCCCCTTTCCTACACACACACACACACACACACACATGCACACATGCATGTATGCACATATACACTTGCTCACACTCCTAAAATGACTTAAGACTGAACTATTATTCAGTCAATGACCTTTGTTTATTTGAATCCTAGATGCAGGTGGTTTCCAGATTCTGGCTATCGTGAATAGTGCTGCTATGAATGCAGAAGTGCAGATGGTGTTTCTGCTCTGTGTTTTTGGCCTCCGAGGGTAGATTCCCAGGAGTGGTATTGCTAGGTAAAAAAGGAGCTCAATTTCTAGTTTCTGGAAGAATGACCATCTTGTTTTTCAAACAGGCTATACCAGTTGACATTCCTACCACAATGGATGAGTGTCCCTTTCTCCCGCATCACGCCAGCACCGGTTCTTTCTCCCTTGGATATGTGCCAGTCTCTGTGGTGTGAGATGATCTTGCTGATTTGTTGTTTTTGTTCTTTTTTTTGCATTTTTTAATTAATATTTTATTATACACCGTGAGATATACAATTACAACGTTGTTCATGTTTGGAGGTTTCGGTCACATAGTGTTCCAACACCCGCCCTCCACCAGTGCCCATTTCCCACCACCAAAGTGCCCAATTCCCTCCCCTTCCCATTGCCTGCCTAAATGGCAGGTTCTTTATCTCTTTTATCTCTCCCCGCTCTCTCTTTTCCTTCTCTTATATATTGTGGGTTGCACTACATAACTTAGAGGCCATCATGTGCATTTTTTGCCTGTATTTAATGCTCAGTTCTAGGTTGGTATTAGCCCTTTCGACATTTATTCGCACATCTTCCCTTCTCTGTTTTACCTAACCTCTGACTCCCACACATTTGTGGTAATTTCCACTTTTGGTAAGACCTCCTATTCCACATTTCACCTGACATTGGATTTTGGTATCATAATATGTATATATGTATTTATGTCATGAAAATAAATGCAGTCATTCTATATCTCTCTTTTTCCTTCTGACTAATTTCACTCAACATGATCCTTTCCATGTCCATCCATTTATAGGAAAATTTCATAACTTCATTTTTCCTAACAGCTGCATAGTATTCCATTGTGTAGATGTACCAAAGTTTCTTTATCCAGTCATCAGTTCTCAGGCATACTGGTTGTTTCCAGGTTCTGGCTACGAACATAAAAGTGTGGTTGGTGTTTTCACTGTGTGTTTTTGGCTTCCCAGGGTATATTCCCAGGAGTGGTATGGCTGGGTCAAAAGGGAGCTCAATTTCTAGTCTTTGGAGGAATGTCCATATGGTTTTCCAGAAAGGTTATACAAGTTCGACATTCCCACCAGCAATGGATGAGAGTCCCTTTTTCCCGCATCCATGCCAGCATTTGTTGCTTTTACCCTTTTGGATATGGGCCAGTCTCTGTGGTGTGAGGTTATGATATCTCATTGTTGTTTTGATTTGCATCTCTCTGATGATTAGTTATGATGTGCATTTTTCATATGCCTTTTGGCCATTCGAATTTTTTCTTTTTGAAAATTTCTGCTCATTTCTTCTCCCCCATTTTCTGATAGGGTTGGCTGTTTTCTTCTTGTAAAGTTCTACCAGTGCCTGATATATCTTGGATATTAACCCCTTATCAAATAGGTATTGCGTGAATATTCTTTCCCTTTTTGTGACCTGTCTTTGTATCTTGGTCACCGCTTTCTTTTGAGGTGAAGAAGTTTTTAGTTTCATGCAGTCCCATATGTTTATCTTAGTTTCTAGTTGCTTTTTTGGTGGTGTTTCATCTTTGAAGGTGCCATTAGCTTCACTATTGTGGAAGATTTTTCCTATATTTTATTCAAAGTACTTTATGGATTCAAGTCTAATAATACGACCTTTAATCCATTTTGATCTGATTTTTTTTTGTATGGTCTTAGAGTAGACAACTCTATTTTATTTTATATTTGCTTTTTGGGTCACTTCCGGCAATGCTCAGGGGCTTCTCCTGACTCTACACTCAGTATTTACTCCTGGTGTTGCTCAGGGAACAATATGGGATGCTGGGGGAATCAAACCGGGTTAGCCACGTGCAAGGCAAATGCCCTATCTACTACACTATCCCTCTTGCCCTATAGTCAGCTCTATTTTAAAAAGGGAGAAATCTCTTAGTTGTGTTGATTGTGCTATCTTATTTAACTTGGTGACATAATAATAGTGTATATTCACTATTTTAGGCTACTCCTTTATAAAAATTTACATAATAAAAACTGTGCTAATACAGTTGCAAATGGAGCCAAGAGGTAGATGAAAAGTTGAAGGGTATTATTTAAGTTTATATTTCTTTATGCAATAGCTCACAGTACTGTGAACGACACGGATGTCCCAATGGAAACAACTGAATGCATTCAAGGTCAAGGAGAAGGTTACCGAGGCACCATAAATACCATCTGGAACGGAATCCCATGTCAGCGTTGGGATTCCCAGTATCCTCACCAACATGACATAACTCCTGAAAATTTCAAGTGCAAGTGAGTCAATTGGGTGAATATAAATTTCTGTAGTACTTGTGGGTAATAAGAATGAGGGATTACTTTTTACTAATATCTCTTACAGGGGTCTTTAATATGTTTGTGTCCCAGGGACAATCAGCAGTTAAAAGGCAGGTTCATACACCCAAAACTTTTTGGAAGTTGCAAGGGATTGAACCGAGCTTTCTACATGCTGGGCATATAATCTGTTACTGAGCTTCATGCTTGTCTCTACAATTTCTTGTCTGAGGGCACTGAACAGTCCCATGGCTTTCAGCCATGACCGGATCCAGGGACTCATTTTATCTCCTTCTCATCAGTGTTAGGTATTAAATCCTTAGATATGTAAGACCAGAGTTTCTTAAACCTGAGATTTGAATCTCAGATTTGAATTCATTTACTTAGTAGACACCTGTAGGTGATTCTGAGCCATTTCACAGTTCAATACATTGGGAAACACATCCTAGGTTTCTGATCATAGTTCATGTACTAACTAGATGAAATCATGATAATTATAATCAGGCAAATTTTAAAGTAGTACCTTTTTAAATCTTCATAATAACTTGAGGGAGATTTTTGTTTTATAGGAAGGGACACACCTGATTAAGCCAACATTGTAAATGGATGAAATTGTAGCCTTCAACAAAAGGTTACTTTAAAAACTGTAAATGCATGTCTATTATTTCTAGATTTGCAATACAAAGTAGAGGAGTAAAAGAACTGTCTGGATTAATTGTGTCAAAAAACATTGCCATTTCATGTTAAGTTCATAGTTCTGTGCCTTGGCCATTGCTGCTATTATTTACCACTTGTCAGGCAGACACGGCCACTTAGCCATATGCTTTTAAATTGTCCACCTTGTTATGAGGGACATAAAATGATTGCTTCAAACTTTATAACACACTTGTCATTCAGAGTGACTTTGTTGAAATAGCATCTATAAGTAACATATATTGGCTTATGTAATTGACTTTTAATAAGTGAATTTAACATTTCAAGATGGAGAACTATGAGCATTACTTGGTCTATCTATTAGAGGGGAGATACTTTATAATTTTGTTTATTTTTTCTTTAGCTAATTCATGATATTTTCTTAGTACATATCCAACTTTTATTAGTGCATAATAACAAATGTATAGTTGCCATTCTGGGCTTGTTTTCTCATTTTATTTACAGCACAATTTCTCTTCCAGATCCATGTGTTTCACACATCAGCAATAAAAATTAGAGAAACCAAACATTTGTTAATGAAGACAGATGAGAATTTGTGACTTCTATTGTACTTTCTGTTAACTTCAAATGACTGGCATTCTTAAATAAGAATACTTAACATGCTAAATACCCAGTGTTTATCTGTATGAGTAAAAATGTTTATTGACATTTGTTTCATATACTTCATAATTGATATGTAACTATCAATAGTTTACCTATTTAACTTTTCCAGAACTAAAGCCATACTTTCTAGTTATTTGACAAAAAACAAAACAAAATAAAAACCAAAACCCACACACAAACAGAGAAAAAAACCCCAACACATAAATATCAAAAGGAAAAGTTGAGCAGTGTTATAAAAATGATGAAAATCTAACTCAATGTTCTTCTTAGAGTTACTGTCTGATCTAGCAGACGATTTTATGCTGGTAAGCTATTTTGCCATATTTTCCTAATCCTTTTGATCTCTTACAAGTGACACCACTTTTAAATATTAGAACTGAAAAATACTGTCTTGATGAATCCCCATGAATCATATACTTCTAAATTTGTCTAAGTAATTATAACTAATTCTTCAAGGGAAGAGAAATAACTAAGAAAAATACTTAAGCAAAACTCAATCCTCATTCTTGTTTAATCTAGATTAATGAAATGTTTAAATATACAGGTTTTAAAATAGACTCAGGACTGTGAGATAGCAAGATTCTGGAGTGCATGCTTTGCATGTGGGAGCCATACGTTTGATCCCCATACCCCAGGATCCTTTGAGTAAGGCCTGAGCATCAAGTTGGGAGTAGCCTTCACTATTATGGAGTGTGCCTCCCACTCAGTATACATAAAAAATAGAATTAACACAAAGATTTTTTTAATAACTTTACATCTTCAGCTTGTTATATTGCTTTAGTTAACAATCTAATAATTTAACCCCGCTATTACTCATTTAACTGAAAATTATATATTTTACATAAAATTTACAGCACAAACTTTGTACTGACTAAATTTAAAACATTAACTAATACTGATTTGTTAAAATAATGGTATATTGTATTCAACTTTCTTTTTTTTTTGACTTTTGGGGTCGAACTCGGCGATGTTCAGGGGTTACCCCTGGCTCTGCACTCAGGAATCACTCAGGTGCATGGGGACCATATAGGATGCCAGAGATTGAACCTGGGTTGGCTGCATGTAAGGCAAACACCCTACCCACTGTGCCATCACTACAGCCCCAGTATTCAACTTTACAAGTCAATATTTCCTATAAATGCTAAAAGTTGGAATATGGGTTATAATAATGAACATGTTCTGTACAATGGTCTTAATATTGGAAATATTTAAAATTAATGTTCTCAGGGGGCTGGAGCGATAGCCCAGCGGGTAGGGCATTTGCCTTGCCGCGCCGGCCCATGCTGCCCAGGTTCGATCCCCAGCATCCCATATGGTCCCCCGAGCACTGCCAGGAGTAATTCCTGACTGCAGAACCAGGACAAACCCCTGAGCATTGCGGGTGTGACCCCAAAAAGCAAAAAAAAAAAAAACTGTATGACCAAAACCCAAATATGAACTTTTTAATTGTATATCTTTTTTATTTGTATATCTCACAGTGGTATAATAAAATACCTAAAAATAAAATAAAATAAAATTAATGTTCTCATACCCGTCAATGATACAGTTAGTGTCAGGACTTATCTAACTAAATAGTATTTTTATTTAGTTATGAGTGAATTCTAAGCTTCTCTCTTAAATTATTGTCATTTTCTCATGGTTCTTCGAGTATTATTAAAATTATAGTACTTCTGTTGAACCTAAATAAAGCAAATACTGCTGTTTATAAGATTGAATATTATTTAACTTAGTTTATTAAGGAGGGGTTTGTGGAAGGAATGTGTTTGCTTCAAATCAGAGAGCAATTTCAGAAGAGTAATTAATAAATTCCACATTGTATTCAATGTGAACCTTATATTAGGGAAAATTTCTTTTACACAAAGACCATATAAATAAGACTTTTCTTATTCAAACTTTGTAGTCCAGTTATTAATTGGTAAAATAATGTATCTGTACCATATTGATAGTTAATGTAGTAGTTTATATTATAATTAAACCTTGATTTTACAGTAATATTTATAAAAATTTTAGGTAGCATTTCTCACTCAAGAAAGAACTAGTAGGCGTAAGAAATAATAGAGGGTTTGAGATGCCTACCTTATATGTAGTTGCCCTAGTTCTGTTCCTGTCATTTACATCTACCTAAGTATCATAATGTTATAAGAAAAAAAAATTAAAAGAATGACTTTGTAACTAACATATAAAAAGAGCACATTAAATATATAAAACAAATATAAAATTTAAAGAAAAATAAGTTTTTGTGGTAAAAGTTTAAATAGGTTCACTACTATTTTAAGGAGACCAGAAATTGATTATTATTAATAATAGCCTTTCTTCTGCCAAGATAAATGTGTATATATATATGTTGTTCTACATTATATATGAGCATAGAAATGTAATAAATAACAGATTCATTTCTTTTTTAAATTCTAACAGTTTAGAGTCCGAGACCTGAGAACTAGTGAGAAGAATGTAATATGATTTCTCTTTCAGGAAGCAGAAGTGTTTGTAACAAATTCTCAGACATCGAAAGGAAAAGAATACCCATATCTGGCAGCATTTATTACATTCATGCAGTTACTGTCAGTTGTATATACTGAATTCTAAATTACTCTATATCTTAAGTCCAAAACTTAGACATCTGTTTATATATCTCCATACATTCTGAAATTCTAGAAATATAATAGTGCTGACTTCACACTGATAAGAACTCAACCATTTACATTAACATGCTTTTTCTCAATAGGGACCTAAGAGAAAATTATTGCCGAAACCCAGACGGGGCTGAGTCACCCTGGTGTTTTACCACTGATCCAAACAACCGAGTTGGCTACTGTTCCCAAATTCCAAAATGTGACGTGTCAAGTGGACAAGGTAATGGCTGACCTTTTTACTATATGGGCTTGATTCAATCTGGGGAAATGTCTCAGAGTAGGACTCACATAACAGCAGAAGATCAAATTTCTGTTGTACTGATGTTGTACTGATGTACTGGTGATGTTGGTCAACAAACAAAATCATGAAGTCTGAAGTATTATTTTGAATACATTAATTTGTTAATTTATCTGCGCATGTACTAGTTCTGGACACAGTTCTAGGCAGTGGGGTTAAATCAATAAATAGAACAGAGTCTTTGTGACCCCATGGAACTAATTTCCAGTAAACAGAACAGGAAAAACAAGCATGGTGTAAGGACAACTCATCTGTGGTAAGTGCTAAAAAAGAAAACTGCCCTGGCAATAGGGGATGGGTGTTGCTGTTTTCTATTTAAATGGTTTGGGAAGATCTTGCGTGGTATAAGTTAATTTTTATAGCATAAGTTAATTTTTAAGAAAGACAGGTAAAAAAGCAAGGAAGGAGCCTTTGTAATTTGTATATGATTTTTTAAAGATCATTTCATTTAGGAAGAAACTGAAAATGAATATGAGGTGGGAGACTTACTTGAAAAGTTGCAGAGAGAGCAAATAATTGTGGTTTGCACAGGGTAGTCAAGATAGATGGCCAGAGATGAGGTCAGAGAATATTTGGGTTATGTTGCAGTTCTACATTAAAAATCAAACAAGCAACCAAACAATAAGAACAACAATGAAAAACTTTTCCTGAGCCAGAGAGATAGTACGGAGTCATGGTGCTTACCTTGCATGTGGCCCACTCTGGTTGAATCTCAGGCACCACATAATATTCCCCCATAATAATATTCCCACATAATATTCCCGACCATTGAGTCAGGAGCAAACCCTGAGTACCACTGGTTGTGACCCCAAACCCCAAACAAAGGCATTGTTCATTATTTTGAAGTGATATTCCACATTTAAGGAGTGATCATTAAACACTCTTCATGTTGCAACAATGAAAATTGCATTTGATTTTAAAATGTTTTCTGTAAAAGCACATCAATATTAAAAGTATTCTATTTAATTAACTAACTAATTAATTAATTAATTAATTTTTGTCTTTTTTGGGTAACACCCAGCAGTGCTCAGGGTTTACTCCTGGATCTGCACTCAGTAATTATTCCTGGTGGTGCTCAGTAATTATTGGATGCTGGAGATCAAACCCAGGTCAACCATGTGCAAGGCAAATGCCCTACTCATTGTATTATTGCCCAAGCCCCCAAATTTTTTTTATGTTGGGAAGTTTTGGGCATCAAACAGTGCTCGGGTACTCATGACTGTATTCAGTGGTACCATATGTAGTGCTGGGGACCACTAGATAAGCCATCTGTTAGGCATTCACCTTACCCCTAAACTATCTCCCCAGATCTTTAATCTATTGACATAAGCCTTAATCGAATTGATCAATAATATGCTAATATCAAAGTTCAAAATTCTCAGTCTATTAGCTACTCTTTTTGTAAGAGTAAATCAATTGCATTTGATATTAAATGATAATATAAAAAATCAATTTACCTGTTATATAAGAATATATTTCTAGAATTATCTATAATTCTATATATTTATATGTAAGTGTATGTTACATATAAATATAAAGCATAAACAAGAAGCTTATACAGCAGTTGTTCTAATTTGCTCAAACACTCACAAATTATCAGCAATTAGGATAGCAAGACAGAAACAGAGAAAATCCAGCTGGTACCCAACCTCTTAATTACTGGTTTCAAATTTATTTCCAACTGACCTTTTAAATCTGCCAAAGAACAGTGAAACTGATTGAAAAGAGACTCTTCCTCTTTGTCCTCTATCACTGCATTTAGAATTGTTAATGAAAAATGGCAGTGAGGAAAAAGTTAAAGGATGTAAAAGCATTTAACAAATTTAATATAATTAAGCTTTAAATTTCTCTTAGCATATTAGGTTGATATAAGGCTGACCATTGCCATGACCATCATGATAAATTTATATGATAGAGAAAAATGATTCCAAGTCATTATGCAAGAAATGTCCAATGCCCATGATTACTATTACTCTTTAACATACCATTTCTTTTTAAAACCTACATCAAACTGACTTCCTTTGCTCCATCTAAAGAGTATCTTCACTGATATCAATGTTTCTAGTACGAAATTATTTTATTCCATATCCCATCACTATCTGCTAATGCCCATATTCCTATAACTTTCCAATCTCACAAATTATTGAAACAATCAGTTCTGTTTTGACCCTTGTCAGAAGTTCTGATATTTTCAATATGGAAACCAAAATAGCCTAGTTAAAATTAAAATCAAGTGTGGTCTGAGGGATTGCTCAAAGTGTAGCACAGAATGGCTATTTTTCTTTTTATCGTCACAGAAAGGATTCCTATAACAGAGTCCCCTTTGTTTTTGATTCATTTGTTGGTTTATTTTTTGTTTTGGAAGCCGCACTTGAAAGTGCTCGGGGCTTAGTTCTGGCTCTGAGCTCATGGATCACTCCTGGCTCGGGAAATTATGGGGTACCTGGAGTTTAACCTGGGTTGGCTGCATGCAAGGCAAGTGACCTAGTGACTGTACTATCACTATGACTTAGGTTTCTTCATTTTTTAGGATAACAGTTAAAACCCCTACACTTTTCTACAAGGTCTGTACAATTATAGCCTGATCCAATTGTTCTCTGATCTCATCTGGCCAATATCTATCTTGACTGCTCTCTTCCAACAATTATATGCTCCCTCTGTAGTTTTTCAAGCAGTCTTATAGCTCATACCTTTTTCATTTTCAGATTTTTCCTAGAATGCTCTTTGGAAACTTATGCAAATGACACTAACACTCTTTCTTTTAAAAATAGAATGGTATATTTAATCTGATGCAGAAACTTTCATTAGTGAGAAGAAAAAATTTGGCTAAAAGTATAAATTAGAATTATTTCAATGTTTGACTTGCATATCAGAGTGCTCTGCTTTAATTTTAATATCAATATCAATATATTAATATGTTTGCAATTAAAGTGATAATATGGCAGAGAAGATGGTTTCCTTGCATGCATCTGACCTGGGTTCCTTCCCTGGCACCCATTATGGTCCCCCAAATCCCATCAGGAGTGATCCCTCAACTCATGAGCCATAAGCACTACTGTGAGCACAGCCAGGTGTGGTCAAAAGACAAAACAAACAGAACAAAAAGAGGTTTTTTGTTGTTTGTCTTTCAGTATTTATTGTTCTTTTCATATAATTTATGTTTAGATTGTTATCGTGGAAATGGCAAAAATTATATGGGCAACTTATCCAAAACACGATCTGGACTAACATGTTCAATGTGGAACAAGAATATGGAAGACTTACATAGGTGTGTAAATTTCTTTTCTTTTAGTATACAGTTTGTAGTGATGACAGCAGATATATAAGTTTGTATTCACATTGTATTTTCTATTCTTTTATATATCATTGTAAGATAAATATTTTAACAAGTGCTTTGATCTAGTACATCTTTACTCATCTGCTATGACAGTACTATAGGAATTACCAACAAAAAGTTGGCATATTTCAATCAACATTCAAAATTCCACACTGAAGAGGATATAAATGCAGAAAAAGTTACAATTATTTGAAAGATCATGTACATTAAGTGGTAAATATAGTATTTAAAGAATTCCTGCTAAATGGTATTTTTAATTACTTATTACTAATTTATAAAATTAAATATAATTTGCTTTCATATATGTATCTTAAGTACATACTCAACTACTAAAACATAATCAGACTTTCTTATGTATCTTTATTTTAGACATATACATTTCATTTTATTTAAATATATGTAAAACATATACTTAAATGTATATAAAATTATTTTGAAAATTTTACCAGAAAAGGAAGCATTTTTCTGAGCCTGCAAATTGAGCTAGTGTTCATAAAATTCAAAGGGAAATGTGATAAAAAGTTGTAATGTAAAATAGATTTTTTTGCTAAGTTTTTGGAATAAATAGACTGAAATATAAGAATAAAGGTTAGTGACATTTGAGCATGTACTTACAATGTACTTAATTTATACTATCCCATATAGGAGAGTATTTCTATATGTGTGGGTAAGAATTTATGGGCTCATAGAAATTGAGTCATTTTGCCAGCAGTGCTATTTTAATTTTAAAATTTTCTCTTCCAGGGTAATAGAGTAGTGGATGATAGATTTTTAATTACTGTGAGTCATAAAACAAATGATAGTTCTAAAGCAGTTTTTACATGAATATGGCAATTTGCAAATGCAAATTGCACTGTACTTTTAAGTTTCCTTGTGGCCACATTAAATAAAAATAAGCAGTGAAGTTAATTTTAATAGTATGTCTTATTAATCTAGTATATCTACCTCTTTATTTTCAATATTTAATATAGAAAACATAAAGGCTTACTATCGCAATTAAGGTTCAATATGCTATATATATGATAAATGCTATACCATGAATGCTATATATGATATATTCTATATATTTGCAAGCGGATCACCTCTGAATTTGTGTTAATCCTATACTAATTCTATGTATTCACACATAGTTAATATCTCTTGTATTGTATACCATAGGTTTAGGACTACAAAAATACACATAATTCTGTTCTTGTGGTTCTTATATTGTAACATGAGTACTCATGAACTACAAATATCAATGTTATATAAAGTCCATGAAATAAAGTGTAATTTATATTATGGAAGTGAAGAAAAACAGGATCTGAGAGAAAACAGAAGCATTAAACTGTATCATTGTATGCTGACAACTAGTTTGATCTCCAGCACTAAATATAGTCATCAGCACCAGAGGAGTAACTCCTGAGCAAAGAGCCAATAGTGACCCTGAGCACACTGGCCCAAACCTACCATCCCACCTTCCCAGAAAGTAAAAAGAAGCCAAGTAGGTAAAAGTGTCAACGAAAGGTCTGATAGATAGCACAGTGGGTAGGGTGCTTGTCTGGCATGCAGTTGACTTGGTTTAATCCCCAGCTCCCAATATTGTCCTACAAGCCCCACCAAGAGTAATCCCTGAGTTCAGGGACATTTTATGTCAAAATCCCTGTGCACCATCACCAACTGTAGCCCCCCAAACCAAAATCAAACCACTCCAACAAAAATAGCAACTGAGTTTCAGATAGCAAGGGAAGCTTCCTAGAAAATATAACATTAGCTGGGCTATGGAGTTGGACAAAGAAAGTAAAAATAAGTATAAAAAATAAGAAGAGTACATCAGACAGACAAAATAGATTGTAAAGACACCTAGATGCTGAAATGTTTGAAAAGCAGTTCTAATCTTGCTAATATGGGGCATTTTGTCAAGGTCATCGGAGGAAGAATTTTCCAGTGTCAAGACTATATATAGAACTCTGAAAAATGTTAAGTTAGTAATTTATCCTTAGCGTTATAGGAAATTTTAAGAATTTTAATAAAAGAATTTTAACTATTAGAATGACAAAAAATTAAATACCAGTTTGACATTTATTTTTGAAAGCCCTAATATAAGAAGTTGGTATGCATCAAGCTACTACAGATTTGTGGGAGGCAATTATATCCATTTCATCCCAGCCATCCCAATTCTACCTTTGGGATTTTACATCAAATGTTAATTTTGATAGTGAAAGTATTTTTGTTTTAGAACCATACTTGTCCATGCCCTGGACACTCATAGCTCTGTGATGAGAGTCACCTAGAGCAGTTCTCAGGGGACCATGCTTTTCAGGGCTTTAGAAGGCCGAGCATATGCACAGTTCCTGGAGGTTTGTTCCAGCCTACTGTGGACAAGTATTTATAATATAGAAATCAGCAAGGATGACAAAAGCCGATCCCATCTTTGCAATGCAACCTAGAGTGCCAGTGCTAATTGTTAAAAATTTGCCAGTCTGCCACTGAACATATATGTCGTATTTATTTAAGAACCATATGGGTAATAACTCTTAATTGAGTTTGGGTTTGACTTCTTTAAACAATAAAACTCATCTTGAATAACTTTGAATGGATATCAGTGAATGATTAAATTGCTTGGTACCATTTTGGTTTAAGAAAAGAGTAAAACTTGGGGCTAGAGCGATAGCCCAGCGGGTAGGGCATTTGCCTTGCACGCGGGACGACCCTGCCAGCCCGGTTCGATCCCCGGCATTCCATATGGTCCCCCTGAGCACCGCCAGGAGTGATTCCTGAGTGCAGAGCCAGGAGAAACCCCTGAGCATTGCCGGGTGTGACCCAAAAAAAAAAAAAAAAAAGAAAAGAGTAAAACTGAGTAAGAGGGTGGAACTTCATGCTGGTTTTGAACACTGATTCATGAAAAACCATGTATTCAAGCTCGTGATCTGCTGCTAAGTCATGTGACTTTGAAAAAATAATTAACTACTCCAAATTTCAGTGTTCTTAAATAACTTAATATGTTCCAGTAAGTTGTGTATAAAGTAAATATGTATGTTTGTTACTGTTACTGGTTCAGAAAATAAACTTGAGTTTGAAAGACTGATACAAAATCCATGCGTAAACTCTTGCCAGCTAAATAAATGATAAGTTCCTACATTCTTAATTATTCAAAACACTTAAAATTCAAAGCACTTAATAATTTAAAACAAATTCAGTTATTTTTCTTCATTGTTCATAATGTAAAATTTGATTTAATTTATGTTATTAAAATAAATACTGATACTGAATGGGAATGGTACTACTTTTCTTTATAATAAATTCAAGGTGTAAAATGAGATTTTACATAATATGTAAAGTGTTTATCATGTATTAGTTATATTTTATAATTATATGACCTATAACATTTAGAATTCTATTTTTTGGTAGTATATTCTTTAGTATTTACTTATCCACTTTGTCATAATGATGATTGTAATGAATTGTTAAGCTTCTGAGATATGAAAAGATACTTGTGCAGTAGGTGGTATTTTCTATGCTTTTTTTTGTCCTCTTGGTCTTTGCTCTGTGTCCTTGTTTATACAATGTTTCTAATGTCTGTGCCTAATGATTTTGTTACCATAGCTCTTTCTTGATTAAAAATAATAAAGGAACAAAATAGCCTATCACTAGGTCCATGTTAATTAAGTAACCCAAGTCTCTGATTATAAGCTTAGAGATCATATTCCTAAACTGTAAAAATTAAATTGAGTAAATTTCAAATAACATCACCAATATTCACACCAATTTGCAGCCTGTGTTTTATCATCTATGAAAGCTATGCTTTAAGATTATATCGTCTCAGTGTACTTTGTTTCTCTTGGATGGAATGAGTATCTTGTGATGTTCAGAGCTTATTGTTTATGCAGACACATCTTCTGGGAACCAGATGCTAGTAAGCTGAATAAGAATTATTGCCGAAATCCTGATGATGATGCCCATGGTCCTTGGTGTTATACCGGGAATCCTCTCATTCCTTGGGATTATTGCCCTATTTCTCGTTGTAAGTATATTTAATACAACTTTTTAAATGACGCCTTAAATATGCTTCATCTCTTTATATTGACACCTATTTTTCAGTGGTACAAATAATGTAGTTGTGTTGAGCTAATCAGGTCAGCAATACACATCCACACATATTGTTTCACCTTTTTTTATTGACAAGGAAAAAATTCTGTGGATGTTTAAGGATTTACATTTGGAAGCCAGATGCAATAAATTTCCATGGTTCTAAAATGCCCGAGATAGAAAGATGCTAACCTGTTACCAACGTCTTACCTATCCTGCTTCTGAACGTAGCAGAACTATCTGCTGAGCCCCTAGTCCTTTAACAGAACAATAAACAGTCTTGAGATCATAGTGCTTTCATTTCCTCTCAGTTCTTTAGTCCAAGACTAAACACTTGGAACATTTTTCTCTGGGAGTGAGGAGGTAACTTTTAGGTCACTCTTGGCACTGTTTGGGGTAGTAGGGGACCATATGTGGCGCCAGGGATTAAATCATGGTTGCTTTGCCTGCTAGCTAAGCAACTTAACTCCCAGCGTCACTCTCTAGTCCAAGAACCCTGCCACATTCCACCCACATCCCTGAGCTCAAGGTGACATAATTAAAGAGGGTTTTAACAGTAAAGGGTATGTATTATACATGCTTTCTTATGCATTAACTCAGATATATTTAGTGCAAAAATCATAAATGAAAAAAAAAGTCATCTAGAAAATTAGTCAATAAAATAAAAGCAACATTTAATCTTACCAATAAGATAAAAATGACATGGTGGAAATATAAGGAACCATTTTCACGTATTAATTTGGAGAAGGAAGTGATCATGACAATTTTGATGATGTCCTACATAATTACATGTGTTTTAAGGTAGTTTGCATAATATCCTCTCTGTTGTTTCAAAAATTATTTAGGTTGGTTTCATAGAAACATCAAGCCTGCCTCCTTAGTCACTTATTTTTTTGCTTTTTTTTGGGGGGGAGGAGTCACACCCTGCAATACTCAGGGGTTACTCCTGGCTCTGCACTCAGGAATGAGGGGGGGGGAACCATATGGGATGCCGGGGATCGAACCCTGGTTGGCCACATGCAAGGCAAATGCCCTACCCACTGTGCTATCTCTCCTGCCCTTCCTTAGTCACTTCTCATCTTACATATCACATTTTTTTAGAAAGGGCTTCCCCAAGTGGTTTATCTAAATAGTGTCTTAGTGAAGATGTAAGTGAACCTCTGTCACCAAACTTTGTTATCTTTATAAAGGCTTCCTCCACCCTTTTCTGTTACCTTGTTTGTTAATTTTACTTTTTTATCTCCTGACAGAAAAATTTAAGCTTTTTTTTTTAATTGGTGGTTTAGATCAAACCAGGGTCTGTTATATGCAAATCACATCTTTTACCATAAAAATTTTAAGTTCTAAAGGGACAGAGGCCTTGAGTACTCTCTTCATTGCTGTGCTACTTACTAGGCGCTCCAAACTGCCACCCCAGCAGGTACTCACAGAACACTCTTCTGTTATGTGTGTTCTTCTGGGCTTAGTGGGACGATATTTTATGTAAGATGGACTTAATTTTTATCTTTAGCAGTATTAGCAACAAATTTAGGAATCTTCCTGCCAGCTAATGATATTTTGTTTCCTTCATTTTTATTATTTAGTAGCAGTATGCAGGGTTTTGTACTTGATTTTGACCCTGTTTCCTGATTGGTGCTCGCATACATTACTGTCTGGGGTGGGAGGGGGGTTGAAATAGTTGTGCCCAGGGTCAGAAATAGACTTAACGGGCTGTAGTAACGTACTTTGCATGCCAAACCCCCTTAGGATCCTTGGCAGGTGAATCAAAACATATGGTCCCTTAAACACCTTTGGGAGTGACCCCTGTGTACTGCCAGCTGTGACTCAAAAAATTTTTTTAAAAAGAACTTATTTTGCAGGCTATCGGGGATTGTTATGTCCCTCGAGGTGTTGCAGGTGTGGCTGTGGCGCCTGGCTGCGTTGGCAGGTGGCAGACAGGAGACAGGCTTGTCCTACACTCAGGGCTCTGCCCCTGGGCCCTGGAGGGTTGATGGTCTGACATAGAAAAGAGCCACGGCAGAGCCTGAAAGCTACCTGTGGTGTAGTCGATATGCCAAAAATGTTTCTTTAAATAGGGAGCTCCCTATTTAAAAATAATGGTGGTGAGGACCATTTCCTGTGGGAAATGTTTGACCTGGTGACTTAGTGCTGCTCTACCCAGCCGCAGCTGGGGTAGGGGCTGCCGATCCCCATGTCAGGGCTCACACGCGGCCTTCCTGCATGCCAGCGGGCGCCCACCCCTCCGAGCCGTCCTACTCGTCCCTTAGAAAGAACTCTTTACAGAACGACTTGTGGAGCCTGGCTTTAAAACTTTGCCCCTTTCCACCCAGGTAATTTTTATTTGAGTATTCATCTGAAGATAGGTATATGAGTGTTCAGATCAAACACATTGATAATGAATCATAAAGAAATTTATTTTAAAACAAATACTCAAAACTATATGGTTTGTGACCCACAGTTTGTGAAACTAGGCTTTAGAAAAAAAAAACACAGTACCTCAACAAACTAAATGGTCAAAGACAGAATTCACATGAGCATTAAATACATGAAAATAGAAACCCATATGGAATGAAATGTATTTTACCAGGTCTCCCTGTGCCCAGTCGCTCACGAGGTGCCTGGGAGGGATGGCGGGTTCTAGCCATGGCCCACCACCCCAGCAGAGCCTCGCAACAAGCCAGACAACCCCCCACTCCATGGGGGCCGCCATTTTCCACATCGGACCTCCCCTCTTGCCAGAACTCCATCCAGCAGACAAGCCTATCACAGCCGGCCCAAGCGGCCGTGCGGTTCATCAATAAATACTGTATTTTGAGGTGACTACAAGAGTATGCCACCCACACGGCAAGCCTGGCAAGCTGCCCATGTCGTATTTGATATGCCAAATACCAGTAACAATTATGTTAGGTCATTCCCATACCTAATATAATGGTTTGAGGCTCTTTATGTTCTTGAAGCGAGCAGATGCCCTTTGGCTCTACTAGCATGAGACAGGACATATGGAGATGTTACTGGAGCCCGCTTGAGCAAATTGATGATGAACGGGAAGATAGTGATAGTGATAGTGAATACCGTGCTGCTTTGAGTGTGATTTAGAATATTGTCTGGATATAACTTCAGAAAATAAATCAAGGCATTCAGTCTTGGTAGTATTTGATGTCTGGCTAGGATAAGTCTGGTTGTAGGAGGCTGTGTTGTACATTGTAGTATGTTTGCTAGTGCTCCTGGCTCTACCCACTGTGTATCCTTACAGTCACACAGTCAAAACATTTCCAAACACTGCCTAATATTGTTCCAGGACACCTAAAAGCCTAGGCCTCTGCATCTGCCCTGGATTGCCTCCTGCCGGTCATTTCATAGATAGGGGGATAGTCTGAATGTGGCAGTCATATCTGACCATGTATTCTGTACTGGCTGGTATAAATATTCTCTCATGCTACCACAATCATCATGGGACTAGCTAGATCTTACCAGCATATTTGCCTGGCCACGTTGGATCTCTAAGTAATTAGACCAGAGAGAAATGTTGTTTGCCTCCAAGCAAGCAAGCATGGCTCCCTGAAAACTCAAAGGCAACTAAAATACAAAACTGCCGTGAAGTAGACGAGACTCTTGTGAAGGCTTGGAGAAATATTTAACTGGCATTAGTATTAGTCTTTTGGTACAGAGACATGCCATCTCAGAAACCCCCTTCTCTACCCTATAAAGGCAATTACAGGCAGATCTTGGCTCAAGATATTAGGTGAGGTGCTGGGAAAAATTACCTGAGGGCATTTGATCCTTCCTGCCAGGGGAAGTTACATTTAGCTTATAGCATTTCACCCGCTCTGCCAGGAGGCTTTGAATTAGCTCTGGGTCCTTGTAAACAGCCAGATGGTCTCCTGAAGTTACTACATTTCTATAGAGCTATTTTACTGTTTTCATCTATAGATAGCCCAGCCCAAAATGGGCTGGGCTGGGGAGTTTGGGCGGATTTCTAGCTATAAAATAAGCTGCAAGAAAAAAGCAGCTCTCTCTGTTTTCCCCCTTTTGCCATTTCGGCTTCCCTTGGTGTTTTGCTTCTCCGTCCTCTCCATTCTCTGTTGGGCCTCAACACGTGGTGGCAGCCATGTTAACCTACACCTGGCTGGGGCCTAGCTGGGAACCCAGAGTCCGGAGGTTTCCCTGCTCTTGGATTGTATATTGGAACCTATGATAATAAAGCCCTTTTTAAAACTGCATCGGATTCCTGAGTCTTCAACCATTCCCCCCCCGGCCGGAGGTAGAAGGGAACTCCCTTTCCGGCAATCTCGGGGACCCCAGCAGGGCGCTTCCCGACAAAATATAACTTGGGGTCAAAAAATCATTAGCATCAAGTATCAAGAGTACTATAGAAAATGTCTTGAAATTGAAGAATGTCCTCAGCCATTTTACAAAGTTTTGTCAGTGTCTGGACATTTTAGTATGTTATGCATCTCTTAACAATGTTTATAGCAAACATCTTTAAACCCTATTTTACATACTATTGTATTTAGATACAATATTATATTTATTCTGATACAACCGGCAGAGGAGAAACCAGCGTTCCCCGTTGATTTTACCTCCAAAATTACCGTAAAAAATTCTGCCCACCCCTCTGAGAGAGCCCCACAAAGTAATGAGAATATAGCGCCCGCATGGCAGAGCCCGGCAAGCTGTCCAATGTGTGTTTGATATGCCAAATCCAGTAACAGAAATGTTTATTTTCCTGACCCCGAAAGAGCTCTTAATATGGCAGCAGTAAGAAAGACCAACAAGCAGTGCCTGATAAAATTTCACAGCCATCCTAGGCTGCCAAAACGAAGAAGGACTAAAATGACTGTCTGTACTTTCAATGCACATACGCTGGCATCGGAAGCATATATTGAGGATCTGATGCAGCAAGCGCAAAAGATCAAGTATGACATCATTGGTCTGACTGAGACGAGGAGGCGTCAGTTGCATAATGCTGTATTTGACACCGGAGAAGAATTGTTCCTTGGAACATGCGAAGAAAGAGGCGTCGGTGGCGTTGGTGTCCTTGTCAACACGAATATGGCCATCAACATTGATTCATTTGAATGCCTAACAAACTGAATAGGACGATTACACCTGAAGAGATGTGGCCCACTGCCAGCAATTTCTATCTTTATTGTTTATGCACCAATATCCACATACAAAGAAGATGAAATTGAGAAATTCTACATGGAATTGGAGTTCTATAAAAAAGATCACACCTTCTACAAGATCATAGTCGGTGATTTTAATGCCAAGATAGAACCAAGAAGATAGGATGAAGAACTCCACATCGGGACCTGTGGCCTAGAATGGAACGAACAGGGTGAGAGACTATCTGAGTTCATCATGTCCACCAAGACCATTCATGGGAACTCACAGTACCAGAAGGCTGAAGCGAACGTTGGACATGGGAATCTCCTGCCGGACAGTTCCACAATGAAATTGACCACATCATCTTCAATCGACGGTTTTGTCTGACCAATGTTGCTGTAGTCCCCAAATTCCAAACAGGATAGAACCACTGTCTCTTTTGTGCAAAAATTCTACTTCCCCGCAACGGGAGAAAAGGCTGCAAAGTTTAAGAAGAGAACTCCCAGAATGACCACCAACTGGGAACTCTTTGGCACCATTGCAGCAACATGGGAGATACCATCATTGACAACATTGATGAAGAATACAACCGACTAGTTCAGCACCTCCATGATTGTGCGAAGAATGCTGAGAGAGAGAAAGACACAAAAGTACGCTTGTCTTCGGAAACTCTTGAGCTCATTCGCCAACGTGGCAAGACACAAGCCTCAGGAGACCAAATGCTAACGTCCAAGCTTACTAAACGGTGCAGAGACACGATAAAAAGAAGACCTCAAAGACAGAAGAGCAGAAATACTGGAAGATGCAGCAGAAGCCGGGAAAAGCATTCGCACTGCCCGCCTGTCCTTCGCCAACTATAAGACCAAGATGACTGCCCTCAGATGCCCTGATGGATCTATCACATCTTCCAGAAAGGCAATGGAGAAGATTATCCATGACTTCTACTCAAATCTCTTTGATAGCCACATCCACCTGCCCACATACCAAATTCCACAGGACGGATATGTCATTCCCAACTCGTTCTCCCTTCTGAAATCCGACATGCCATCTTGTTGGTAAAGAAGGGAACAGCACCAGGCCCAGACAAAGTCAGACCCGAACACCTGAAGAATCTGCCATCGGTACTCATCAATAAACTAGTTAGGCTCTTCACACGCTACCTGTCAAAATGCAAGGTGCCCCTCCCAATGGAAAACCAGCAGGACAGTTCTACTGTTTAAGAAGGGAGACATTCACGACATCGGCAACTATCGCCCCATCTGCCTGTTGTCTGTCATCTACAAAAGCTGTTTACACGAGTCACCCTGAACAGGATTAGCAGAACACTAGATGAAGGGACAACCATGTGAGCAAGCAGGCTTCCGGAAAGGGATTCAGCACAATCGACCATATCCACACAGTAACCAAGCTCATTGAGGTTTGTAGGGAGTACAAGATGCCGTTCTGTCTCACATTCATTGATTTACAGAAAGCCTTTGATTCTGTGGAGACTGAAGCGGTCATCGAAGCCTTAGCCTAACAGGGTGTTCAAACCCAATATATCAAGATCCTTCGTGAGCCGTAACATGGATTCACCACCAGCATCTCACCATTCTACAAGGAAGCGATCATTGATGTCAAAAGAGGGGTTCGACAGGGTGATACCATTTCACCAAAACTCTTCAGCGCCACCCTTGAGAACATCATGCGACAATTATAATGGGAAGGAATGGGAGTGGAAGATAGATGGTCAGCAACTACACCACCTCTGCTTCGCTGATGACATCGTTCTAGTAACACCAAACATTAGCCAAGAGGTACAAATGCTGGCTGCCTTCGACCGAGAATGTGGAAAGATAGGTCTAAGCTGAATCTAAAGAAAACCATGTTTATGAAAAATGAACTAGTTCCAGAGGCCCCATTCACTCTCAATGGAACAAACATCTTGAATGCAGCAGTTATGTGTACCTAGGTAGAGAAATCAACATGATGAACTACCTAAAACTTGAGCTGCGCAGGAGGAAGAGAGTGGCATGGAATGCTTTCAAAGGCATCGAAGAAGTAGCTAAAAGGACAAAGAACCTCCGGCTCCGGGCACATCTCTTTGACTCCACTGTTCTCCCTGCATTAACATATGCCTCAGAGACCTGGGCCCTAAGCAAGGATGAGAATGCTATTCGGTATCTCCCAGAGAGAATCAAAGAGCTATGCTTGGATTATCACGCCTCACTCAAGTGAGAGAAGGAATCGGAGTTCTGACCTCCGTTGCTATTCCAGAATCAGGGATGCTGTCTCATTTGCCAAGGCATCGAAAATCAGATGGGCTGGACATGTAGTGCGGTTTGGAGACAACGGCTGGACTAGAGCCATTACTGACTGGATCCCACGGTATGTCAAAAGATCACGTGGCCGCCCACCTACAAGATGGTCGGACTTCCTTGTCAAGACCCTGAAGGAACGATTTGAGGCTCTTCATATTCCTGAATCAACCAGATGCCATTGGGCTACATTGGCACGTGATAGGGTCCAATGGAAATGTTACTGGCGCCTGCTTCAGCAAATCGATGAACAACGGGATCCAACTGATCAAGTGATTATATTTATATTGTTGCTTAAGAAGGAGACCAGATCAGTAGTATAGCGAGGAAGTGTGCTTGCCTTGCACACTGCTGACCCAGTCTTGATTCCTGGTACTCCATAAAGTCTCTGAGCATTTTTGGTAAA
>JAJIBD010025095.1:0-14906 GCA_021461705.1 Cryptotis parvus
TCATCTATCTCTTCTCCCACTGCCATTTGATTTCTTTCATTAACCTCCCACATCCACCTGCCCACATACCAAATTCCACAGGATGGATATGTCATTCCCAACGTTCTCCCTTCTGAAATCCGACATGCCATCTCGTCGGTAAAGAAAGGAACAGCACCAGGCCCAGACAAAGTCAGACCCGAACACCTGAAGAATCTGCCGCCAGTACTCATTAATACACTAGCTTGGCTCTTCACACGCTACCTGTCCGAATGCAAGGTAACCTCCCAATAGAAAACCAGCAGGACAGTTCTACTGTTCAAGAAGGGGAGACATTCACGACATCAGCAACTATCGCCCCATCTGCCTGTTGTCCCTCTTCTACAAGCTATTTACACGAGTCATCATGAACAGGATTAGCAGAACACTAGATGAAGGGACAACCATGCGAGCAAGCAGGCTCCCGGAAAGGATTCAGCACAATCAACCATATCCACACAGTAATCAAGCTCATTGAGGTTTGTAGGAGTACAAGATGCCGCTCTGTCTCACGTTCATTGATTTACAGAAAGCCTTTGATTCTGTGGAGACTGAAGCAGTCATCGAAAACCCTAGCCAAACAGGGTGTTCAAACCCAATACATCAAGATCCTTCGTGAGCTGTATTACGGATTCACCACCAGGATCTCACCATTCTATAAAGAAGTGATCATTAATGTGAAAAGAGGGGGTTTCAACAGGGTGATACCATCTCACCAAAACTCTTCAGCGCCACCCTCGAGAACATCATGCAACAATTAGAATGGGAAGGAATGGGAGTGAAGATAGATGGTCGGCAACTACACCACCTCCACTTCGCTGATGACATCGTTCTAATAACACTCAAACATTAGCCAAGCGGCACAAATGCTGGCTGACTTCAACCGAGAATGTGGAAAGATAGGTCTACAGCTGAATCTAAAGAAAAAAATGTTTATGAAAAATGAACTAGTTCCAGAGGCCCCATTCACTCTCAATGGAACAAACATCTCTGATGCAGCAGTTATGTACCTAGGTCGAGAAATCAACATGATGAATGACCTAAAACCTGAGCTGCACAGGAGGAAGAGAGCGGCATGGAATGCCTTCAAAGGCATCAAAGAAATATCTAAAAGGACAAAGAACTCGGCTCCGGGCACATCTCTTTGACTCCACCATTCTCCTTGCATTATCATATGCCTCAGAGACCTGGGCCCTAAGAAAGGAGGATGAAAATGCTATTGGGTCTCCCAAGAGAGGAATCGAAAGAGCTATGATTGGAATATCACGCCTCACTCAAGTGAGTGAAGGAATCCGGAGTTCTGACCTCCGCCGCTATTCCAGAATCAGGGATCCTGTCTCGTTTGCCAAGGCATCGAAAATCAGATGGGCTGGACATGTAATGCAATTTGGAGACAACCGCTGGACTAGAGCCGTTATCGACTGGATCCCAAGGGATGTCAAAAGATCACGTGGCCGCCCACCTACAAGATGGTCAGACTTCCTTGTCAAGACTTTGAAGGAACAGTTTGAGGCTCTTCATATTCCTGAATCAACCAGATGCCATTGGGCTACATTGGCACGTGATAGGGTCCAATGGAAGTTTTGCTGCCACCCACTTGAGCAAATTGATGAATAACAGGATTCAAGTGATCAAGTGACCTCCCCTCTATGGCCAGAGTGATCTGCCCATTCTCTCTTTAAACCATTGTATTTTCTCATCCATGTATATTAAGCATTAGCAGTTCTTTTAGCATGATCAATTAAAAGGAATCACATTTCTTTTGGCCTGGGGAGGTTGGAAACAGGGTTACGTTCTTGGTGAATAGTGCAAAAAATCTACATGTGTTTCAGTCTCTCTGAACACCAGGTACTTTATTGAGAAGAAAGGAGAAGGAAGAGGCCCTTCGTTAAAGTAGACAGCTATGGGCACTAGACTCTCTTGAGACTCCCAAGGGTGTTAGTTCCTACTCCCCTCTGTAATGAGAGGAAAGAGTATTTGCTTCAAAGATTGAGTTTTTGGTGGTATTTTTTCAGGAGAACTCCGTGCCTTTACCTGGAATTAAGCTTTATCCTTTTTCTATATTCCGACGGTCAGCTCAAACTATTAGGATGGTTTTAAGTAACACAGTATAGGAATCATTTCCTAGCCTAAAAAAGAAGGAGAACTCAGGTTTATGACTTCTTCATGGGTAATTCACTCAGCATAGGTAAGGATAAAGGGTCCTCAACTTTGTAGAAGACATAAGAACTAAAGACCCATCAGCTAGCAGACTTCTGGAAATCACTGCTTTAAATGGAAAAAGGAGAAGTTGGGGCCCCTCTATACATAAATGCCCACTGTATTTTAGCACTGTATTTTAGTATTTAGCTCACTGTGGGTTGGGTTTGGGGGTGAGTTGTTAGAGGGGATTTTGTGGGTTGTTGGGTGATGCCCTATTTAGCTTCCAGCTATATTTAGCTTGCAGCTCCTCCCAGAATGCTAGGAAAGTTTTGAATCAACTCTGGGTACTTGTAAACAACCTGAAGGCCACCTGAAGTGCTGCATTTCAATAAAACTATTTACCTCTTTTCATCTCTAGATAGCTCAGCCCACAATTACCTGGCTGGGAAGTTTTGGCTGGTTTCTATCTATAAAATAAGTTGCAAGAAGAAAGAAGCTCTCTTTTGCCATTTTGGCTTCCCTTGGCAGTTTGCTTCTCTGTCCTCCCCATTCTCTTTGGACTTCAACACATGGTGGCAGCCATCTTGGCCTACACGTGGCTGGGGCCTAGTTGGGAACACAGAGTCCAGAGGTTTTCCCTGCTCTTGGATTGTGTATCAGAACCTGTGATAGTAAAGCCCTTTTAAAACTGCGTCAGATTCCTGAGTTTTCATCCATTCCCTGCCGGCTTCAGAGGTAGAAGGGAACTCACTTCCTGGTACTGTTGGGGACCCCAGCGGCTCCCCCCGACAGTGGGGTGGCATTTTCTATTTCTGTCTGTAGTCCCAAGCCATAAAAGAAAAACAGGATTAAAAAGTGCCACAAAATGAGAGAATTTAGAATGTTCTGGAAGGAGGATTTATTCTAATTAGAATTTAGACCTTTATGACATTATACAACAATGAAAAATATCCCAACTATGAAAGTATCAAATCTGCAACTCTCACAAATTGATTCTTTGGTAATTGCTTGAAGCCAAAATATATTGATTGAATAAATTTAGAAATGAATTCCATCTGCTATGGGTCAAATACCCCCAAGAAAAAAAGTATGTTAAGATTGACTCTTCAGTATTTGAAGTTATTAGTAACATAAAACCTTTTTCAGCAAAACAAAACAAAAAGCAGAGGGAAAGTGTTAGTCTCACAGAGAAGCTATTAGAAGACTATGGCTTAAATTATTCCTTTTAATAATATATCTCATGTCTTCATTACCTTCCAAATTGAGAGGACAGTTTGTTCTTATCCCTAATTAAATGAACTAAATGGCAAACTGACATTTTACCTTAAAGAATTCAATTAAAATAATTTTAAAAGAGCCTTCTGCTCTTGTTTCAAATTTGTAGCTAGCTCATGTTTATTCATGACATTATAATAGTCTCAGGCAAATGTGTTGTAGAGTATCCTTTTGAAACAGGTTTCAATCAGCATTTGTTGTGGAATACATATGCTTTCTGTGTGTTTGCATGTGCACTAATCTACTTCAAAATTAACTGTTCCAGTTTTTTCTAATTTCCTAGTATTGCATTGATAGCTTTGTGCAATCCTAAATAAATTGCTCTCTCAGCTCCCATATTCATTTTACTTACAGTAACATTCAAAGAAAAATATCTAGTATATTATTTTCTATAATTAAGTGTACAAACATGATTTAACTTCTTCAGATGTTTTAAAAATACTGAGTTTCTGTCAAACCAAAAATGTAAGTTGATGTCTATTTTTTGCAAGTCACATTATTTGAAAATTTTCAATGAAAGCAAATCTATTTTCAAGTATTGTATTTTATCTATTAAGTGAAACTTAGACAAAGGTTTTACTGGGAGGTACTATTTATTTTTACTGGAGTTATATTTATTCAAGTGTGTAGTAATAAATAATAAATATGACATACTTGAATAAATATATCAAGTACATAAAATTAGTAGAAACTAATCACGTTCCAGAAATTCAGATGGTCAACACAGGAACAGAAATAGACCTGATTAGCCCATAAACCTAAACCCCAACCTAAACCCTAAATCCCATCCTGGACCATTTCATGAACCGCACTGGCCTCTTCCAGTTCTCAATGGACACAAAGACCTATCTTGTTACAAAATACTCTATCCACTGAGGAGGAGGAAAGGAAGGAGATGAGAGTGCTTCTAACCTGACAGCAGACTGGCCCCCCTGGGATAAACCCAGAGCCACGGCAGAGCCTGGCAAGCTACCTGTCGTATATTCAATATGCCAAAAAGAGTAACAATAATGGACCTCATTCCCCACAAATGGAGATGGTACTGGTGCCCACTCATATAGCAAATCGATAAACAACAGGAAGATAAGTGATATAGTCATAATGAATATAATTATGAAAGACAAGTCAAAGGTTATTGACATTTGAAAAAAGCAGAATGGAACTTAAAGAATCAGTTTTCTCAGATGTTTTAGTACCTCCTAAATACTAAATAGGTTCCTGTTGAGCATGAGATGACTTTCGAGCATAAAAAATATAGATATATCCTGAGCCTCTAGTTTGTAAGTACTGCTACTTGAAAGGTTTGTTTTCCACATGACCTTTGCAAATGTTGTATTCTATTTCATTAGACAGATACATGGGGGTAAGGAGACACTTGAGGCAAATTTAAACAGAGGGGTAGAAAATATCGACTATTCAGGTTTGAAAATTGTGATAGTTTGTAATGCAAAGAACATAAAGTTAGGAAAAAAAATCTTTCAACTGTAATCTTGATATTTTTTGTGCCTGCTGAATAAGTTCACTGAGGGGAAAGGAATAGAATGTGTTTAAGGAGCGGTGGAGAGCTCTCTGGAACTCTTAAAAGAGAATTCCTTGATCAACAAAATTTTTCATGTAACTAACAATCTTAACTTTAGCACCTAGACTTCCCGTTTGGATACAATTTCTTTGTAGAAATGCAAGTAACTGAATATTTTTATTTTAAACTTCTTTGAATTTCAGGTTTTAAGAGATTATAATATTACAGGAGCATAAGTAATGCATTCAGGACATTAATCATATTTTAACTTAGCACCCAAATTTATGATCCCCGCCTCACCATACTTCAAAAATGCTTAACTCAGAGTGTGATTTAAAATTAATGAAATGGATGTTTCTCTTTATTCATTCCTCCTCTAAATAAAACAATTTAGAGTATTCTGGCTCAAAAGGTATTGTCACTGTCACTGTCTTCCAGCTCATCATTGATTTGCAAGAGGGGGTACCAGTAACATCTCCATATGTCCTGTTTCATGCAAGTAGAGCCCAAAGGCACCTGCTTACTCCAGGAACATAAAGAACCTCAAACCATTCCATCAGGTCATGTGAATGAGGTCTATAATTGTTACTGGTATTTGGCATATCAAATACAACATGGGTAACTTGCCAGGCTCTGCTGTGCAGGTAGCATACTCATATAGTCATCTCTAAATCCAGCATTTATTGATGAACCGGGCTGTGATAGGCTGGTCTGCTTGGTGGAGTTCTGAGGAGACGGAAGTCCGGATGTGGAAAATGGAGGCCCTCATGGAGTGAGGGGGTCGTCTGGCTTATTGCGAGGCTCTGCTGGGGTGGCGGGCCATGGCTAGAACCCGCCAACCCTCCCTGGTGCCTCATGAGCGGCTGGGCACAGGGGAGCCAGTAGCAGCTCTGCCCCATGTCTGTGAGTCTCTGGATCAGCATATCTGAGCTGGATTTTAAAAAGACGCTGCAGGGTGGATCTTGATGAGCTGGGCCGTGATAGGCTGTTCTGCTGGGTGGAGTTCTGAGGAGGGGGAAGTTCGGATGTGGAAAATGGAGGCCCTCATGGAGTGGGTGGGGTCATCTGGCTTGTTGCGAGGCCTGCTGGGGTGGTGGCCAGGGCTAGAACCCGCCATCCCCCGGGTGCCTCGTGAGCGGCTGGGCACAGGGAGAGCCAGTAGCAGCTTTGCCCCATGTCTGTAAGTCTCTCAAATTCCAGTACTATTATTTTTGAAAACCCCATAATCCCCAAAGGAATTAGTCATTGCATATGGTTGGTTGAAACAAGTCCCATTGTTCTTTCCTTAAAGATGTCTTCAGTTTAGTCAATGAAAGTCTGACATACTGAGGCCCCTCAAAGTACATGGTTTTGAGCAATGTCAGTTAATTACGAGCACCAGACAAGAGCTGCAGAAAAGGAGTATTTCTCTTTGTTTAGCTTTAATGAGAGCTAAATATGGTAACCTATTCCTGAGCTGAAGCTGGGGGTGAGGATGGGGAAGTGAATGCACTCGCCCAAAACTCGCAAAAGTCATCATGTACAAAAGACAACTGAAAAATTGGGGAGGGAATATTTTTATCACCATCATTATTAGCATCATTATTATTTGGGTTTGGGGGGCCCTACCAACAGTGCTCCTGGCTCTGCACTTAGATCACACCTGTTGTTTTTGGGGATCAAACCCAGGGCTGGCCTGATGCAAAGCAAATGCCCTGCTTGATGTATTGTCACTTTGATCCAGAAAGGATTAGTTTAATGTCACTTGTCACTTGTCTTCCTGTTGTTCATTGATTTGCTTGAGCAGGCACCAGTAACATCTCCATTCATTAGGAATGAGGTCCATTATTGTTACTGTTTTGTACATATCGAATGCACCACGGGTGGCTTCCCAAGGCTCTGCCGTGGCTCTGGGTTCATCCACAGGGACCCAGTCTTTTCCTATGTCAGACTATCAACCATCCAGGGCCCATAGGGCAGAGCCCTGGGTGTAGACAAGCCTGTCTCCTGTCTGCCACCTGCTGACGCAGCTGGGCACCACAGCCACACCTGCAACACTTCGAGGGGAAGAATTATTTTAATATTAAATATAAATAGGATGAAAAATAGAATCTGTCTATGTGCACATATAGACCTATCTTAAAGAAAGATTGTTTATGGGGTGTCGGGGAGCTCCGCCAGGGTCCCCCAACAGTGCCGGGAAGCGAGTTCCCTTCTACCTCCAAAGCCGGTGAGGAATGGATGAAAACTCAGGAATCCAATGCAGTTTTAAAAGACTTTACTTATCACAGGTTCAGGCATACAAATCAGCAAAAAGGAAAAGCCCGGTGCTTAGGATTCCAGGCTAGAACCCCAGCCACGTGTAGGCCAAGATGGTGACCACCACGTGTAAAGGCCTTGTAAAAGGAGAAGAAGACAAGACTTCCAAGAAGGGTGAGCGCTCACAAAGAGAGCCCAAAAAGAAGCCGGGAGAGAGGAAACAGGCTAGTTTTATACCCCTGCCACTCAGACCTTCCTCCCACTGTTATGGAAAGCAGGGAGGGTCAAATGCCCTTAGGTAATCCCTCCCTGCACCCTCACCTAGGCCCTTTAGTATGCTAATGTTTTGAGCCAAGATCTGCCTGGAAATGCCTTTATAGGGTAGAGAAGGGGGTTTCTGAGATGGCATGTCTCTGTACCAAAGACTAATACTAATGCCAGTTAAATATTTCTCCAAGCCTTCACAAGTCTCTTCTACTTCATTGTAGTTTTGTATTTTAGTTGCCTTTGAGTATATCAGGGAGCCATGCTTGTTTGCTTGGGAAGCAAACAGCATTTCTCTCTGGTCTAATTACTTAGGGGTCCCTACGTGGCCAGGCTAATATGCTGGTAAGATCTAGCTAGTCCCACGATGATTGTGGTAGCATGGGAGAATATTTATACCAGCTAGTACAGCATACATGGTCACATAAACTGCCACATTTAGACTACCCCCCTTATCTACGAAGTGATTTGCAGGTGGCAATTCAGAGCAGATGCAGCGGCCCTTAGGAGTCCTGCAACAATTGGGGATAAAATATGCTATTTTAAAATATGCAGCTATAATATTTTAAATGAGAAATAAGGTAATTATATCAATATGTGGTATATTAAATCACTATCACTATCACTATCCTCCTGTTGATCATCTATTTGCTACAGCGGGCATTAGTAATATCTCCATATGTCCTGTCTCATGCTAGTAGAGCCCCAGGGCATCTGCTCGCTCCAGGAACACAAAGAGCCTCAGACCATTATATTAGGTCATGGGAGTGAACTAATATAATTGTTACTGGTATTTGGCATATCAAATACAACACGGGAAGCTTGACAGGCTTGCTGTGCAGGTGGCATATCCTTGTAGTCACCTCAAAATATAGCATTTATAGATAAACCACGCGGCCGCTTGGACTTGCAAGATGGGCTGTGATAGGCTGTCACTGGGTGGAGTTCTGACGAGAGAGAAGTCTGGATGTAGAAAATGGCAACCCGATGGAGTGGGGGGGGGTTTCTGGCTTGTTGTGCGGCTCTGCTGGGGTGACGGGCCAGGGCTAGAACCCGCCATCCCTCCCGGGTGCCTCGTGAGCGGCTGGGCACAGGGAGAGCAAGTAGCAGCTCTGGTATATTAAAACCTAAGAGAAATGAGTATTTCATTATAATTATAAATTCTATAAGGGAATAAAGAATTTTAAAGAGTGTTAGAAAATGGTTATCTTTTAAGAAGTTGGAAGACTTTTCCAAAAAAGAAGGAAAGGTTCTTCTTTCCTATTTCAGGACCTATTTCTAAAGGTTGGAACATATGCCGTTTATTCACAAGACTCAGTTTTTTATCCTTGGCACTGACTGACCCCTCACTTCTACTGTCTATTATAGTCCTGAAGGTCCTGAACAGTACCAAGAAAGATCCTGGAGGCTGGGCTGGAGCCCAAGTACAGCAGGGGAGGGCATTTGATTTGCATCTGCGGCAGACTAGGGTTCAATCCCTGGGATCCCATATGGTCCCCTGTGTACTGCCAGGAGTAATTCCTGAGTGTCAAGCCAGGACTAACCCTTGAGTATCTTCATATGAGATCCAGAAAGCCAAAAAAAAAAAAAAAGATCTTAGAGCCCCCCCCCCAGGCATTGTTTGGTCCAAATATTAAACTTTGCTTCCCTTTGGGCTTACTATTACCAAGAAAAAGCCTCTGTACCCTGACTTCTCTGGGCATTATTTGGGAGCTGTTCTGAAAATTAAGAAAATTAGAAACTCCACACTAGAAGAGTTTCTAGGATCAAACAGTTTTAGGAGTGAAAAATTTCCTGAATCATATGTTCTCAACATTGAAATTATTTAGTTATTTCATTATAACATATGTCACTTAGATTTTTTCTTTCAATTTGGAATATTAGGTCTCAGAATGTGACTCAGCAATAAAGCATATGCCTAGCAGGAATGAAACCTGGGTTCAATGCTGACACATAAAGCTTTTAATATTAATAAAATATAAAGATACAATTAAGAAATGAGAAAACGGAATCCAATTTTGAAAAGAAAACGAATAAGGGTAGATAGAGTTGTCAGGTACTATCAAAGTAATAATTATAATAAATGTGCCGCAAAATATAAGACTGATGTTAATGGAATCTCATCAAAAGCTTAGATTGGAGACACTGACTTATGTTAATGTAACGTATGGCAGTATCTCAAATAAATTGACAGTGCAATTTTCAAATGGCATCAAGACCAAGACTAATTATAGTCAGAAATTTTAAACAATAATTATATACCTAGATTCACATTCTGTAAGTGAAATACCTTTTGATTAAGAATAGAAATAGTTAAGTGAAAAAGAGAAAAGTTTAAAAATCAAGGAATTAATGCATCCATAGAAGAAAGAGATCCTAATTTTGTGGCTCACTGGTGTATGACTTTGGAGAAATATATAAATACATTCGGTGAATCGATCCATGAACTGAGCAGGGGTCAACTAAATCAGCCAAGTTTCCGTTTAAATATATACACTGCATTAAATAAAATTAAGAGATGATTACTATATTCAGCTTAAATTCATATAACTATGAATTTCTTAATTCGCAGTATTTCTTAATCAGTGAATTTCTTAATTCACTGATTTATTAATTTTTGGAGAATTTGAGCGGCATAATGAAATTGAGCAGCATAATGAAAGTGTGAAATTGATCCTTATTAATGTGAATATTTTAAACATGAAATGAAGCATTGTTACTAATGTATCTGGAACAAACATATAGCATCAGGTCATAAAATTGGTACAGTTCACATGTTTAATTATATTTTTTCTAAGACTCTCAAAGTTTAGCAGTTGGCCAAATAGCTTTAATATAAGATATTTTGTTAAGGATATTATTGAGAGGGTGCATCACTAAATCACGAGATCACTAAGTAGACCCTTTCGTATACAGAAACAATGAAACTTTTAAGGTGAGTTTTTGTTTTCAGATAAAAATCTGAGTACAGGAAACATACTCATTGAATTTATATTAAGTTATTTGACATGAAAAATGATAAAATAATTGGTCACTGGCCTTAATTAGATATTATTTAAATTTTATAAAATATGAGCTGCCAATATTAATACAGCTAATAAATAGAAATACTAAGTTTACAATCGTTGTTATTCATAGCAAAAACTTAAAAACCAACATATATGTCAATAAAGACCTGTACCTGTGGTAGATATTATGGGCATTTTGTTAAGTTATGAAAGTTTATTTCTAAACCAGACAATACTGGCAAAAAATATATATCCCTAGGTACTGTTAAGTGGGATACTGTTTCCTAAATTAACTAGTACCTGTCCTGTCCATTTCCTATTTGGCATGGAAAATGATCTTCCCACAGCTTTGTGTGTGTTCACCTAATCTGTTTACAGACCATTAAAGATATGTTTTCATTACTTAATAAATTTTGAGTATCATGGTGTATATATCCATATATACAGGTATATATTTCCAGCAGCCGCACGGGTTCATCAATAAATGCTGGAGATCAGAGGTGACTACAAGAGTATGCCACCTGCATGGCAGAGCTGGCAAGCTACTGGTGTCGTATTTGATATGCCAAATACCAGTAACAATTATAAACCTCATTCCCATGACCTGATGGAATGGCTTAAGGCTCTTTATGTTCCTGGAGCAAGCAGATGCCCTTGGGCTCTACTAGCATGAGACAGGACATATGGAGATGTTACTGGTGCCTGCTTCAGCAAATCGATGATGAATGGGAAGACAGTGAAGACAGACGGTGATATATCCATATCCTGTGTGAAAATATAAATTAAACAAGAACTTTAAATTATGTATCCAGGGGCAGGAGTGATAGTACAGTGGGTATGGCATTTGCCTTTGCATGTGGCCGGCACACGGCCCGGTTCGATCCCGGCTTCCCATATGGTCCCCAAGCACCGCCAGGAGTAATTCCTGAGTGCAGAGCCAGGAGAAACCCCTGAGCATTGCCTGATGTGACTCAAAAAAAGAAAAAAAATAAATTATGTATCCATTGATATTGTACTTAATATTTTCTATATAAATGTATTTTCCAGTACCTACTGTGAAATACTCATCGATAATTTTTTACAAAAAAATGAGGCCAACTTTTGTCCTCCTGTTTTTCCCCACATAAAATGATATAATTCTGGTTATAAAAGAATTTTCACACCTATTATATAAGCATTTTAGACATAAGAAAATCACATTTATATTTCCTAATGTTTTTGAGGTAGCTTGAAGGACAAATCTCCCCTCCACAATGCCGCAAAATTTAATGAACATTTCTTGCTTAATATGGGAGTTAAGAATTGTCAGATTCCTAAAAAATTCTGTAGGCTTAGTTATTCTCCCACTCTGCAGCTGAATGTCTTTGAAAATACAGTGTGCAAAGCTGCAGATTAGCAGTGCTTAGATATTTGAGCTTGATGTAATTTCAGGCTCTTTGAGCTAACTCTGACAAGACCTCCCTTGCAAACCATCATGGGCAGCAAAATGCCTTTGTCTAGAGTTTATAAGCCAGGCTCCAGCCTTGTAGTTTCACATTGTTTCTAAGTTATCAGTGCTTGGCAAAGTCCAATCATCCCCTATGAAAGCTTGACTGCCCAAAGGATATAAACCCGTTGACAGTTCTCAATGTATCCTAACAACCTTTGGTAAAACAAGAAGCCAAGGGAAAAGCTCCACAGATTTCCCTTGTAATCTTTTCTGTAATAGTTCTCTTGTCATGAGGGACTTGAGAAGATTTGTAGAGCCTGCTCTCTTTTCATTAGCAGCAAGTGCAATGCTACTGGGTAAGTTAATGTGTAAGACTATTAAAAAATCAATGATATGTACATGTATATGTACATAAATTGATATTCCATTTCAAAAACTGCACTTTTACGTAAGTACCCTACAGCTGAAATATAAATAAACTGTAATATACTTTTTATTATTTAAATTATCGACAGTATCTGGCTTCATTCTGTTTGTTGAAGGCAATATTTGTGATTCAAAGGATTTTTTGTTATAAACATGTTAAAATTACCATTGTTGGGATGACAAGGAAACCTGATTGAATTTTCAGCATAATCATAGTTCTTGTCATGGAATATTACAATATTTAATAAGTTCTTTGTATTTATGTATTCAACAAAATATGTCAGTATATTGAGACTTGGTTTGGTTGTTGCATTAAAGTGTCAGAGGCAAATTTTAGTTAATCTAGAGTTCTTCTTTCCTGGAAGAAATTGAAGTCTCTATCTGGTTAAAATATAATTGGTTTGAGCACAATAGCACATTCATATTTGTTATATCATATATATTATGAATACATTAACTGTATACATACATGATATTTCACTTATAAAGTGATTTTATAATACATCTATTATATAGTTTGTTGATTTAATGTTCCTAATTTATATTTTATAAATTTAATCTGTATCTTATCATGTAGATTTATTCCTGAATTAAAAGATTGATGGAATAAGCTAAATATGCTAGTATAGTCAATATATATGACATTTACTTTCTAAAGTTATTACTACACAGGCCATTCATCCTGGCATTCATTGTTTGATAAATTAAAAACACAAATAAGAGATTAGAAAAACAGGATCCATAAAATAAGTATCAGCTACTTATTTCTTTTTAAGGTGCTTATTTCTTATATACTGTATAGACAGAACCAAAACGTGAAATTTGTTGACTCAATTCTTTGGCTGTTTGTCAAATCTTCAGGTATAAAAATAGCTAAATTTACCTTAATCTTGAGCCTTTCTGTTTCTCTGACATGAATGTTATTAGAAATATAAGTTATTGTGTAGAATAATAGATCAATTTTTAAGTCCTACGTTGCTAAGATTTCAGTTATGTACTTGGAAGAGTTAAGTTTTAACATCTTACAAACCAAATTGAGATGCTAATTATATTGATGAAGTGGGCATTCAGCTTTTGTGCAATTCTATTTGTTAGAGAAATAGCAGATTTGCTCGTGTAATATACATGCAATTTCAGTATTACTTGTGTATGTACTTGGAATTTCAGTATGTACGTGGAAGAGTTAAGTTTTTAACATCTTACAAACCAAATTAGATGCTAATTATACTGATGAAGTGGGCATTCAGCTTTTGTGCATTCTATTTGTTAGAGAAATAGCAGATTTGCTCGTGTAATATACATGCAATTAGAGAAATCTCAAGATCTAACAATTAAAGGACTATGGATATAAGTATTCTTTCTCTCTCTACACTTTCCACATATTTTCCTGGACAGTTTGTGAGTAACATGTTGATAATTTGAGATCTCAAACAAAAGAATATCTAACCACTGATTTTGCTGTCCTGATTTACCCTGATTCCTTATTATAGTAATCATGTTTACCATAGGCCATACTCTGTTATTAGTGTTTCCCCCATTATTGTTGCAACATTTATAGTATATATATATATATATGGGAGTCACATATATATATCCTCATATATGTTCCATATATATGTTCCCCCACCTCCTCCATATATATTTCACCCAAGCTTACATATATATAGTTCCACCAAGCTTACATATATGGGCAGTGTTTGTGTGTATATATATATATATAAACACATATATATATATATACACACACACACACAAACATATATATATGTGTGTAAGCTTGGGAATTTCCTACCATAGATGTAAAGTAAATCAGAGAGCAAGTTATGTGGTTTTGCTGTTTCCTCAGTGTTTATATTTTCTTTGTATTTTCAGGACCATATACTCACTCATACCAAAGAGTAATCACTAAACAATGCTTTAGATTAAAGATGAGTTCCTGCAATATGGTTAACATTATATTTTGCAGGATGTAGAGTCTCATTAGAAGTTAGAATGCAAATGCCTAATCTTTTAAGAGAAGTCCCTACAAGTGTACAGTCTAGAAAACATTTCTTATTTGATCATTCTCTGAAGTTATAGTGTTATTATTTTGTCATGTTCATGGATATAAATGTATGCAGTACATTTTTAACCAAATGTATCTGAAATACACTTTATGTGCATATTTTACTATAAAATACTTTAAAATAAGGTAAATTTGCCAGTCAGAGAGAATCTTTTGTATGTAATCTGTTAGCATCTAGGATATATGGCACTTTAACAGATTTGTAATGCATAATCTGTTAGCATCTACGAGATATGGAGAGAATAAATTAACAATAAAAAGAAGAATTAACAAAATCCCTTATTTCTCATTTATTTTACTTTCCAATCATAGTACATAAAGAAATTAAAGTGTTTGCAATTATAGTTTAAAAAAAGTTGTCATTTGTCACTTATCACTAGTCTTTCCATTGGCATTTGTTGGAGCTGGTCGCCAGTACCATCTCCATTCTATTGGGAATGAGGTTCATTATTGTTACTGTTTTTGGCGCATCAGATACACCATGGGTAGCTTGCCAGGTTCTGTCATGACCTGGGTTCATTC